>VWYP01012744.1:74303-157622 GCA_013400435.1 Pycnonotus jocosus | reverse complement strand
AAAAAAACAAAAAAAAAAAAACCTGCTTAATAGAGGCATATATGCTTATATAAAAGTGTATAATTGTAAAATTGAAAGCAATTCACCAGACCTTAACATGCTAAAAACTCTCAGAGTAATGCCTTAAAAAAAAAAAGACAAAAATAAAGAAAGGGTAGATAGGTTATTGCCCCACTAACAAGCCCACCAAAGGGCACAGATCCTGCCCTGCATCTCCTCATCGAGGTGCAGTGGGGTGAGCAAAGGAGCATCCCCCTCCACCCGAGATCTCCCTTAGTGCGTTCACAGCGAACATCTGGAAAGGAGCTGGGGGGATGCACAGAGAGAGAGAGGGGAGAGCAAAACTCATCCCGGACAGCTCGTCCTGTCCCGAGTGCTGCTCCATCTGCGAGGCAAAGGCTCGTTCCCAAACAAACCCGTCCCGCAAGCCTCTCCTTACCTCTGGCTGCGAAGTTCTCAGCGGGCAGGAAGGAAATGAATAAACGGGCTGCTCGGGCAGGCAGCACCAGCACCCCGCACACACACACACACACACAGCCCTATTCAATAAAAGCACAGCTCTCCCTTGGCCCCTCCCAAAAGTCAGCGCTAAGTGGATACATATCCGCGATGTTTACAATCGGCAGGCGGCGGAATGCATTGTCCCCGGATTTATTCGGCCGGGCGGCCAATGGCTGCGCGCAGGCCAAGGTGGGCTCAGCCTGCCTGCAGGGATGCCTGTCATTCCCCAGGCATGCTCAGGAAGCCACTCATCAGAAAACCGAGACCTAAAAAAGCTCCGAAAATCCGTGCGAGCTGCCAAAACCGTCTTGCTACATGCCCTTTTTTGGTTATCCTTAGCAGGGCCTCTGAAAGTAAATCCTCTGTCAGGAACAATCATAAGAAATGTTAATCTTGGAGAAAGAGGCTGTCTTGTCGAGCACAAGCGGGGCTTAAAGAAAGGAAATGCGCTGAGTGGAAAGGGATACAGTAAACATATTTACTTTTTGCACCAGGTTTTTTTCTTCTTTTTAAATCAAATAAATAATTTCACCGCAGCTAAACTTCATTTTTTTTTTTTTTAATGAAGACCACATGTAAAAGGCAACAGAAACACTCTGCTGTGCAAGCTTGATTCTGCAGAAAGAGAGACACACCAGTGGGAAAGGCACATGAAAGATGAGTTGGCAGGCTTCACAGCCTGGTTCCATTTCAAACAGTACAATAGAAGTTACAGATAGAATGGCCATGTTCTGAAAAATAACTTCTAAAGAGATTCAAAACTTTGATGATGATCCTTGGCAAGCTGGACTAGTTGGATGCACAGGTTTAGCTTATAGTTCTACAACTATTCATCCAGACATTAAACCTGGTTCATTTACTATGAGAATAGCCCTACATCCCCTCAATATGACCAACATTTGCACTTTCTTTGATTATCAATGAAGTAAACTTAAATCAATTTTTATCTTTGTTTTGCTTTAGTGATCACACACATTGCTGTTAACCTTGCAAATTATGCAGGTATCTTAAAAAATGGACAAACAGATAAAGACTGATCATGGAAACATACAAAGTACATAAACTAAGTGTGAAAATAAAGATGAAAATTATTGCCCAGAAAACAGCAGAGTACAGAGATCCTGATGTGCACATGTACCAGCCAGTAGGAAAGGCTGCAGAGCAGCTGACTGCTCTAAAGGAATGAGAATCCAGACCAGGAGATGTTCTGCAGATTCATATTTGACAATAACATACACAAAACCAGTTAGGGGGAAACTATGTGTAGGATGACTTTGCAGCTGAATGGGCTAAATTATTTTAATGCCTTTCTGGGTCCTTTTTTCTGGCCACTGGGCCCCACAGATTTAGCCACATGTGTAATGCAAGAAGGATCCAGTCCACAGACAGTAAATTAATCCTTATAGCATAAAAAAATTCAAAGAGAGCCAAATCTGTGCAGATCTACAGCAAGAAATAATTATTCTAGTGCCATTTTAAATTTCAATGCTTTAATATATGAAGCAAAAAGTGGTGTTTGTTTTTTGAAGGCACTTTTTCCCTTCATTTTAACAACCCTTTGGAAAATTCTTCTAATGCCAGACAGCTCCCATGATGTGGCTACAACAGTTTTAAATATCAAAAGTAATACCTACAGCATATATGTAACTTTGTTTTGCAGGATTTACTGGACAAGAGAGAACAAAATCCTTGTTTTCAGTCATTCCATTAACTACAGAAAATTTTTGCTTATATATCCATAACCAAATAAAAAGTGGTAGTGACATTATTTGGGAAGGAATTACAAATGTCTACTAGATCTTAGCATCCCCTAGATTTTCAGGATGGAAAACACTGAAGAATCCAGGCTAAGAGAAAAGCAGGATGAAGGGGGGTGGACTCTCAGAACAGAAAACTGAAGGTTAGAAAAACCCTCAGGTTCTCATTCCAGCATGGCCATCAACCCCTGCAATCTCAGCATCCACTGCAACAGGGAGCTAGAAGGGATGCACTACCTAAAGCTGAAAGCAACAGAGGGTTCTTGTATTTTTATCTTTTATTTCTCACCATGACTTTGATACTCCCTTGTCAAAGCATCCCAGACTCTGTCTTCCAAGTCAACTTTCTACCAAAATTCCACCAAAAAAAAATTGCTTTGGGGAAATTACATCATGAAAAGTAAAGTTTGTGTCCTTCTTGCTCAGTTGAATTTCACTGAGAGGAACTTCTGAATTCCATGACTGGAAGCTTTGAAGCCAATAAACTGTCACAGATACTACAGCTTTCCTGGAGATACTGCTGATAACCTGAGCTTTGAAGAATGCAGAATTAAATTCAAGTGGGTGCCCCTTTGCATCCTATGACAGGAGCCACCTGTAAATGCCTGCTGTAAGCATAGTTATAGTGTGCCTAAATCCACAGTTGTAACAATTTAGGGAACTCCCATGGTAGTTCTTGCCAGTCTCCCAATCTCAACACCCTCCACACCCTCCTCTTTGCTTTAACAATGAGAGACCCTTTGTGTCACAGCCCAGACATAAAAAAGATTTCTGGGACTGGGATAACCCAAATCCTGGTTTATAGCTGCACATGTAAGACAGAGGGGGGGAAAAGCATATGCAGAAATTAAACCCCTAAATCAAGTACAATTTTAATATCAATACCTTATCACAGTGGAAGAGCCCTGCAAGTGCTCATTGCTAAGCTCTAAAATTTGATAACTCAGGGCAAGGGTGGGACTGCTTGTGATAAGAGCCAAAGCACCTATACATTTTGGGTTGTTAGTGCATTCTTGGAGACCTCAGCCTGCAGTTCTCTCCCTCAGAAGAATCAGTTTAGAAATACCTGGAAATCTCGGTCGAGACTGCAGCTCTTGCAGGTTTATCAATTTTTCCTGCAAAATTTACAGTCCAAAGCTGAGGTAAATCTAGAAATACAGTGCAAACCATCCATCTGGGAGGGCAGCTCCAGCTGCTGCGTACACACACTCTGAACCACTTGCATTTTGGCACCACAAAGCCCTTGTGGGGTTCAGCAGACAGTGGTGGCCACTTGGGTTATTGCTGGTCCAGCCTCAGAGTGCCTTCCTCCCAAAGCAGCTTTGATGGCAGAGCTGTGATCCCTGCCTGGAAAAAGACTTCGGGGTTTTTATGGAGAGGTAATATTGTGCTCTTCAAAATGAAGTTATTTCTACCACTTAGCTTCCCAAAATTATTTTTCTCTCTCTTTGACATTGTGCAGGTAACCACTGCTGAGCAGCACTGTCCCACCACTGTCACTGCAATTCTTCAGCTGCCATTCCAGAGACAAACACATCCTGAACCATTCCAGAGACACATCCTGAAGCACCCCACACCTGCACATCCCCACAATACAGCAAGATGTATACAGAGCATCAAATACACCATAGGGAAGGCCATTCTTCCCATCTGTACCAAGTTGGTTCTTGCCTCTCACCCCAAAATTGTCACTGTTTTTGTTATCTTTACAGCTAACAGTAGGTCAAACTACTCACAACAACCCTCATAGCAAAAAGATGGAAATCTTTAGGCAGGGGTTTCTCTCCTGCAGCTGGCACAGATGCTTCATGTTGAGGCTGGGAGACCAAAGCGCTGCTCTGGAGAATCATAGCAGTGAGAGCTGCCCTTACAGTAACCAGCCCCATTCCCAGCTCAGAGAGGCAGGAACTGACCACAGCTCTCACTGTCAGGCAGCAGTGCTCTGACCTGACAGGTTTGGGTTCCCTTCACAGCTCTCTTGCAGTGCAGCATTTCACTGTGAACATCTGCCATCCTCTGTCTCTGAGCACAACAGGGATGCTAAGGAGACTAAACATTCCCAGTGACAAAATACATCCCTGGAGAGTCACATGGCTGGGGCAGAGCACTGGTCCCACCCATAAACCCTCCAGGGAGCTAAAAGAGGGTTATGTTTTAAGAGGAGAAATAGGATTCCCTTCCCTGGCAACATTAAACAAACTTCTGTCTCTCCTCACTATGTGTTGGAGTATTCAGTCCCTGAAAATCCAGCCACAACTGCATCATCCTTCACTTTCAGCCCTTCCAGAATGGAAGTGCTAAATGGAACTGCACCATCAAAGATAAGGGAGACTTTTTTGAGATTACACAAGGTGTCCAGGCTAACCAGATGATGTAGGAGGCCTTGTTGTCTATACCAGGGTAGGTGACACCTATGACATTTGCTTGGATGGAAGGAAGGAGGACTAAACCACCCCTGGCTCCCAGGGGACACAATTAGCTCAGGAACTGGGTTGGATGAGGAGCACACCCAGAGAAAAGTCAGCCCCAGGAGCAGCTGAGGAGATGGTTCACCAGGAACTGGGTTGGATAAGGAGCACACCCAGAGAAAAGTCAGCCCCAGGAGCAGCTGAGGAGATGGTTCACCAGCTCACACTTGGGCTCCCCAGCAGACTTTGCCTTTTTCTTCCTCTGAGGAGCAGCAGGCAGGAAATGTGCCGTGCACCCTGGGCTGGCTCTCACCTCCTCTCCCAAGCCAGGCTAGCACAGAGAGCAGGCTTTGGCTCTGCTTATTTTCTCCTACCACCTCACAGCATAAAGAGAGCACAGTGTGGGCTCCCCCCGCCCCAGCAGACGGTTTCTAAATGATGCTATGGCTGTGCCATTTCCACAGCTCATCTGAAATCAGCCTCATCTCTCACACCCAGGTGCTGGGGCTCACAGCTGGGGCCCTGTGACATGAAGGTGAGTAAGCTGAGATTTGTGAGCCAGCCACCCAGCTGGCAGCTCTGGCTGGGGGATTGCTGCTGAGGGCACCAGGGAGAAGCCCACACACCACGAGCAGGTTTGATCACCCTCATAATTACCTTCTGGGCACAGACAAGCTGCTTCTATGTTAGACAGGCAGAGGTAACTTTTTAGGAAAATTTTACACATGCTGCTTCAGGCAACATCTTTTGGCCTGAAACAGCACAATCCATAGGACTTCAAAGCCACCAGCATGCTCAAAGAGGGTGTAAAAACTACCACAAAAGAGAGCAGAGAAATATGAGCATCTCTTCAAACGCAGAGCTGTGTGCAGTACAGTGTCAGTCAGCTAAAAATAATAATAATAAAAAAATAGTGCTGCTTAGACACAGTAACAAGGACTAGAATGTAAGTACTGAGAGGTGTGCACAAATTCCAGCACCAGTCTGCCTTGGACTCGTTCATATCCAATGGAAGAGCCCGAGCCCTGCTAGGAGCTCTGCCAATCATGGATTTTTAGCACACCCCCAGGGCACTAAACCTCTCATTCCAAGTGTCTCAAACTCCCCAGGAATGGCAAGGACTGTGCTCTGTTTCATCCTGTACTCTCTTTCTACCTGCAAAGCAATACAATTTTTCAGAGTGCTAACAAAAGCAATCGGTAAAAAAACAATGGATCCTGTCTAAGGTGCAGGAATCAAAAATGCATATCATGCAATAGTCCACAAAAACCAAGCGAGGAATGCAGGGCAAAAGATGCCATCAGTTTTCAGCTTTCCTAAAGGTATTGGGAAAGAAAAGCCCCTAGGCTACAGGGAAGCACCCTGAGAGTAGCATTTAGTCAAGGGTTTCCATGAGCAGCACTTCCTTGCCTTGGATTAAAGAAATCACTAATTTAGCATATAATTATGCCTCTTTACCAGTCATTTTGGTGTGGCATATTTACCCATTTCTACTAGGAGAGGTATTTTATTTCTCTGAGTTTAGATAATTAAATATGAGAGTAGCATTTAGTCAAGTGTTTCTATGAGCAGCACTTCCTCACCTTGGATTAAAGTAATCACGAATTTGGCATATAATTATGCCTCTGTACCAGTCATTTTGGTGTGGCATATTTACCCATTTCTGCTAGGAGAGGTATTTTATTTCTCTGAGTTTAGATAACTAAATATGTGTAAAGCACATTTATACACAATAAAAGATCAAAAAAAATCCAAAAACCCACTGGAAAAAGATATTTTACCCACAACAAAAAAAACTTAATCATGGACATAGCAGCTTTACCTTTCTGAAAGAAAATCAAACAACATAGTGGCCCAAATTCCAAAGAAAACAGAATACCTGCACTTTTCCCCTACAAAACTAAGCCTAGCTATTAGTACACAGTGCCCCCCAAAGAACAGAGACTTCACAGCACCTTCACTCACTAGCAGAAAAGTAAAAAAAAAAAAGCTCTTCTGCTTCCAAAAGTGGGAATTTTACACACTTTTTCTGCAAGTGAACATAGGGTAAGAACTCTGCTCTCAGGACGCCCTTTTTTAAAGAACATGCCCACCTCTCACACAGAGTACAAACCATGAACAGCAGATGTGTATCATTTTCCAAACATCTCCATTTTCCACTGCCAGCTGTGAAAAATCACACGTAATGCAAGTAGCAGTGCTCGAAAACTTACACACTGTCTCTATTGGCCTTGTTTTTGAGAAAAATCAGTGTGTCTGCCCCAAACAATTGCACAGTACACACTCCTCCTTGTAAATTTGGCTTTGATTTGAGTATTGTTTTCCAGGCAGAAGAGATGGTGCCATCATCTGCTTTTGCAACCAGCTTACAAATTACACAGCTGCTGGTGCAGGCATTTTGAGGGTGAGACATCTTCCTTGGCCTTGATTCTCCTCTCACTTACACCAAGTATCAGCCTAATCAAATCAATATTCTCTGACATCTGCTATTGTTACAGCAATGTGAGAACCAGGCCCCTCTGTGCTCTGATGCTGATGAACTATTCAGCTTCAGCAGCTTGGCTCGAGCAGTGAGCAGAGGTTGGGGCAAGGTCATTAACTTGGACTCAGATGAAAAAACACAACTTTCATGGGCAAAGCCCATTTAAGTCCTGCACATGCCCATGTTTGCAAGCAATACTTGTGATCTTCATTTAGGTCTCCTGTGCAGCTCTGCCTGCTCTAACAGGATTCAACACTTGCAACTGCTTCTCTATGCCACATCCCTCAGGATGGCAAGCCATGGAGAGAGAAAGGCACCTCAAGCAACTGAAGGCTGTGCTTACTCAACAAAATGAAGTACATGTACCCTTTATTAAGGTAGCCCCACAACCACACTCATCTCTCTTCCAGCACTGAGTCTCACAAGTCATCACCAGCAATTCCCAGTGCTGCAAGTTCAGATACTGATGATATAAACCCATCACCAGTGGCTCATAGTTAATATCTTTATTATTTTCACACACAGAGATGACATTCATAAATAAAAAATAATCAGTGAACTTTTTTTAAAAGTACAAATACGGGAAGAATTATGCCTGCCTTGACAAAAGTCTTTTCACCACTGCTGAATGCTTTTGGGTAAAAGGAAGGGATGTCCTTGCCAGCAGCTACCACATATAATATTATAACCATCAGGATCAACATACACATGCCTTGAGTCAGAGCTCCTTCTGAGTGTCAGAATGTGTGTTGAATTCCTAGCCAATAGCTATTGTTTGGATTCATTAGAAGAAATATCAAAAATTTGACTTTTTCTGGAATTTAGCACACTATGACACCACATAGAAAAATAGAGAGGGGAAAAAAAGTCATAATTGATAGGTTTTCTAAGAAGTGTCCTTAGCTTTTAAAGAGGTTTTAAATTGATAATGGGTCAGAAACACTCCTGCATTTAGTTACCAGTTTTCAGTGTTCGAAACAAGTGTTAACTACTCCATACTTGACTAAAAAAATACCACTCAGCTTACTTAATTTGGCTTCTGAGCAGTTAAATACAATTGAATCCTTCCTCAAAATCACTAAGATTTTCCACACACAGATGCATGCAAATCAAATATCAAAGAAACAGCTTGCTTAGGTCCCTGAGTGGCCCGACAGGCAACACTTCCCATTTGTGATTAGATCCTGGATAAACCCACCACCCTTCAGGGAATGACCAGCCCCGTGTCTGACAGACTCTGAGCCACCCCATGAAACCCCCGAGCTGCTGTGGGATGGCAGCACATCCTGCAATGTACAGCTCCACATTCCCAACCATTGCCTCCAGCCTGTGTCAGGGGCTCATAAAACCACCCTGAGGGGATTTGCTGGTTCCCCTCAGCTCACAGAAGCAGGGATTGCTCCTCTTTTTTGGATTGTGCTCAGCAGAGGAATCCCACCAGCACCTACTGGGAAACCCAAGCCATGCAGGGAAGATCCTCTCTCCCTCCCACAGCTCCATCCCCACCTGTGCCAGAGGGACACCGAATGCTAAATAGAATTTGCACAATGCTAATGATGCCTTACTAGATATTTACTGTTGTTAGATGTTTGCTGTTATTAGAGGTTTATCTATTGTTAGATGTTTGCTATTGTTAGTTGTTTACTATTGGTAGATATTTATCTGTTATTGAATACTTATTATTAGTAGATATTTAGAATAGAGACTTGACAAGGAAAAGGCCTTATCAAGCCTCTAAAGGGGGGAAAATGGTGCCTTAAGTTTCGGCTTTCATGTTTTCACATTCTGTGCTGCCCAGGGGTGCAGTTCTGAGCCTCACATTCAGTGCCAGTCAGCTCTGCACAGAGTAGGGAGACAAAACAAATCCTTTCCTGCTGAAGACCAAGGACAACTTTCAGCACAAACAGTGGGCTGGAGGGAGGAACAAGAAGGATGAAACCTCATAATCTGAAACTGTAATTGGACAATTAAACCCCAATATGCAAATAGACCAAAACTTATACAAATGTAAGACTTTGTGACCGCTCATCCATTTTGTGACCATTTTGGGTCCACCTTGGGTGTAGCCCTGGTCAGGCCCTGTCTTGCCCAAGGTGTATCCTGGAGGCTTTTCAATAAATATCTACTTTATTCTCCAGCTCTGTCCAGTCTCTGTTTCAGGTCAGCCTTCCCAAGACATCATTATGAACAGACACTGGAGTGGTCAGAGTCCCAAATGCCTGTCTCATGGGAAACTTCAACATTTCAGAAGTCTCCTTAAGTTCATAATTTTTTTGGAAGAGAAAAAAATTCCAGTTAAGTTTCCTGTATACCTCCTCTTGACAATGTGAGGTGAAACCCCTTCTAATTCTCTACTGAACTTGATAACAAAGTATCAGAAATAGAAATGAATGCTCCAATAAAGTGCAACAACTGCTCTCAGAACCCCTTCAACAACATTTGACAAAAAAAAAGTAACACTTCGAAATACAGTCCAGTGATATTCAGCAAATCTATAAATAAAGACTCCAACAGGACAAATTTCATCTCCTGAAATGATATTATTCATTCATTGTTTTCTATTACAGTCTCTTGGCAGCCATTAAGGATGTGTGAAGAAGCACAGAGAAATATCCAGAAAAATATTCAGCTTAAGCTTTTTGACACAGTGACCAATTTCCCTATTGCTTTTACATCTTATCTTCCAGATTAGTTGTGATTGATTAGGAAATTTCTACAGTACAAGTTCTGTCTTATGGACTTCAACTTCATATGCTCAAAGGGATTAGTAAAAGGCATTTTGATTCATTTTCTCCAAGGGGAAGGGTATTTTCTATAAACACTGTCCAAATTTAATCAGGAATAAAAGTATATTGGTGGTTACATACTGCAAAAGTATGGGAAATTGGACCACTTATTGTTCCAGGCCCAGGCCACCCAAGATTTGAGAGGATTTGGCAGCTTTCAGAAAGCATCACATGAGAGACTGGTTTGACAAACAAAACAAAAACAACCCAGATGGCTGTGCTTCCCTCAGCTGCAAGGCAATGCCATCAGAGAGGCCTTGACTCACACAGAAGCATTTCCATTTTCAAAAGGTCAGATATTTTTTAATTCTTTCACCAAAAATCATGCTTTCCTTCCATTTTCTGTAAGCAAACTTAACATTATGGGAATTCTCAAAACCCATCCCTCAAACGAACCCACCCTCACAACATCTCTCTCCAGACCTTGCCTGTTTTTCTCTGAGATATAAATATCAGTTGAAGGAATGCAGAGACACAAAAAAGTAAATAATTTGCTCCACTAGTCCAAGTACTGGATAATTCAGTCATCAAGCCATCTTACAATTTTCCTGTATCATTTGTTCTGCTACCCAGCTACGTTGGAATTTCTGTTATTATTGGGCTGCTTTCTTTAACTGTATTTTATGTGCTCCCATGGATCACACTTGATTAAAGTTGGGTATCTTTTCCCACCACACTCAGATCACAAGCTCAGATCCAAACAGGATCTCCAGAGTTCCCACCAACAAGGACAACTCCTAAGCCTTTTTCGCTTATCTGGCAATTAAAGATATTAAATTATGTATAATATGATCAGGAGTGCATGGGTAGAATAAGACATTTACAAACCCTTCATTTTTACTAAGTCTTCAGGAGAAATCTCTGTGACTGCTGATCTTAAACGTCCTCCTGTCCATTACACTGCTGCTGTGATGTGAGCAGCACTGGAAATCACCCAGACCCCAGGATTTATGAAAAGGTACACAGCAGGTGCAGATGGACCAGGCATTAAGATTTTAGAGAGCAACAGCAGTTGTCAAAATCTTCTGCCTTCCTGTCTCTGCCCCAGAGAATCCACTGGCCTGCAGCCCTCCACTCATTATCAGCAAAACTCCAGGGAAGAGGAGCAGGCTCAGCATGACCAGAAGAGATGAGGAGAAAAGGCCTTAGAGCTGTTAAGAGAGCAACCACTACCAAAAACCAGGATAAAGAGGGAAGAGAAAGGAGGTGGATGCACTCCCTAGGAGAGCCTGTCAAGGGGCAGGAGGAAAATGAGCCCAGGCTTGCAAAGCAGTATTTGCTTTTTTCTCTAGGTGTGCATCTATCACAAGCTGTGCCCATGAGTAGTGTATCACACAGGTTTGAAAGTGCCTCTGCAATATACTCATGTTTCTTGCTTTCATTGTTCATCACACAGTCCCAGCAGGACAAAACAGCAGCCCAGGCAAGAAAAGCAGAGGTCTGGAAATCAGAGATCTGGAAACCAAAGAGCACAAAGAAGAGAGATGAGTCTGCACAAAATGGGAAGAAACTCCACATCAGAGCCATGGCTTCCCCAAAAGGAACTGGAAACACACCCTGAAACCCAGAAACTGGCTGAAAGGCTGCACATGCCCCAAGGAATCTGAATATCACCCAGAAAGGAATAGTAAAAAGGTCAGTGGGCTACTGAAGCTCAAGGTAGCAGCTGGATATGCAAGACTGTAGGTCCATTACTGAGAACTAATTAGCTTTATAGGGTGGTGTTGGCAGCATCTCTGATGGACACAAGACAGTGTTTACAGACACAGCCTTAAGGACTCACAACAAGAATAAATCAATCAAGTCAGGCAGTTTCCAAACCCTTCCTTTTTTTACAGCCAAGCTTTACTTGATAAAGTGTAGAAAAAAACCACAGTATTTATTCCTGCTGCCATCAGTACTCAGCCACTGTACCTCCTTTTCCACAGAAACCTCTGCAGCCCAAACCAGGCTGAAGATATTCTGTGTACAGCACTGTCACCAGGGACACAGACAGCAGCATGCCTCAGATCACTGCAGTCCTTAATGAGGTGTCAAACACTCCAGACCTCACACCTCACCAAAGCCAGCTTGCTCACAAACCAAGCCCACCCAGTGAATATTTCCTAGAGAACCACAGCAGGCTTTGCTCAGACGAGTAAAGAGAGAACACTGGAGAGTGGGTATTGCTCTCCTAGAAAGGTTTTTGTGCTGCCCAGACACACAAACAGTAAGCTCATCTTCAACGTGGGGTGTTGAAAAGAAGGGGTGAAGGCATGGCTGTATAACAAATCTCAGTGGGAATGAGCACAAAAGGGCGATTCTCAGATGAATTATCACTTCATTCATTGAAGCTTACATTTTTATTGCCATTTAAAGTTGCTGGGTTTCCTCTGTCCTACAGCAGAAGTAAACCACCGACCCTGACCTGAAGTCCAGTCCAGTCCCTGCACTAATTAGTCAGGAAAAATCTGGGAAGGAAATCTGAAGGAAGGGAACAAAGACTTGGATCAGTCTCTCCCACACCCCTGTACCTTAGCAACACTGCTTGTCTCCTCCACACAGCACTTTTTTTGCCAAAATGGAAACATTCCAGAATTTTGGTGCAAAATGGGTTTGTTTTGCTGGATCCCAGGACACAACCAGGGGCAGAATTATTATCCATTTAGACTGTCTAGTGTAATACAAGATTTCTTTAAAAAAAAAGACTGTTTTCTTGCTCCACAGACACCTATACTGTGCATTAGACACATGTTGTGAGCTGTTTATGCTGGTCACATCCTCTGTATAAAACTTTTATGACTTTGTTAGCTTTTTATTATATATTTGGCTATTGTAGTGCTCAAGTGTGGCTGGCCCACCTTAAGAAACATAAATCAAGTGGGACAGTAGTGAGTGATGAAGGATTTTAAAACTCTGAGGAACTGAACTCTCCCTGTTGTTTTATGACACATCCCCTCTTCTGAATATGCAGAATATTCCAAAGAAAATGGAAAACTAGATTTTTATCTTTCCCTACCCTTCTGCATGGAGTCCTCTGAGACTATTTTCAGATATAACTCCTTATAAAACACTCACACAAACATAACCACCACTGAGAGCACTAATTCAAATTCTCTCTGCACAGAATCCTCCTCCTGTTAAATCAACAGCAAATCCAGGTGTGAGGGTGATGTATTTTAAAACTCACCTAGAGGAGCAGCTGTGATTTAGAGGGCTCTTCAGGTGGCCTTCAGTCAAGACAGCAGCACTGAAACCTCATTTAGCTCTTGTGAAAAGGTGCATTCTCTGCAGAGATCAGCACCCTAAATATCTCCAGTTTTTGTTGTGTTCCATGCACCATTCTTATCCTCACTGTGCCTGCTCCTCCTCTGTCATATCCAGACTTGTTTGTCTTCAGTGCAGACCCCAGAGGCCATGGAGGGGTCTGGAGTTACACAGAGCTGGGATTTCACATGAGCTGAACCCAGAGATGAGTCCAAGCCTTTCCTTGACTAAAGGGCTACAGATTTTGGTGGGCAGCAGTTTCTGCACAGATACCCCCTGTTCTCTTGAGCAGAAGCACAAGGAGGTTTTGTGCAGTTTGCACTTGAAGTGGCTGGCCAACAAAACCATTTTCACCCCCAAAATCATATTTATCAGAACAGGAAACTGGGAAGACCTGTTCTTGAAACAGATTGTCAGTGACATACCAGTTTATTATGCTAATTTTAAATCTGTTCCTTTTTTATCTAGAAGTTATACAAAAAAAAAAAATCAAGCCAGACTTGGAGATGTCCTGCATATTTTGTACCCCTTCCTACGCTCCCCTGTGCCTCTCAAATAAGGAAGGGTCACTGTAGCTCTGCACAACTCACTGGGCTCAGATGGAGCAAGGGAATGCCAGGCTTACCTATTGCAGTGGTAGAAATCAACTGGGAAAGCTCGGATATTCAGCAAGATCTGTACTCCTCAGCTCTTAAAATGCAAAGATTCTGGCAAATTTGGGTCACTGCTTTCTTACTCCTCTCCTTCCCAGTTTGTAGGCACAGGGGATTTTGCACATCCAGTTTGTACAAATAATCTTCTGCCTGTGGTAACCCTTCGTGTGTGTCTAAATTCCTTCATTCACTCTCGCTAACCCTGACTCTGCCAGATGTTTGGGAGGTTTTGTACTCTGTCAAGAAGGATTACTACAAAAGGGGCAATCAAATCTTGGGGGCTTCTCCCCCCTTCTTTCTGTCATGTCAAACCAGTTGTTGGGATCTCTTTGGCTTCCATTTTGATTTCACAATTATGGGTAGTATTTCACCATGGAAATAATTGCTTAAAAGGTTTGAGTCTTTTGCCCCTGACAAAATAATGAGCCTTCTTTATTTCCTAATTAGAAGAGTAATGGAGCCTTTATGAGTCTTCAAACTAGGTCTAAAAAATCCCAGAAGGAGCTGGGCTGGAAAAATGGCCACCATGGCATTTTGTAGAGAAATTATGTCATCATCTGTGGTGGAAAGGGGAAAGAAAGAAAGAAGTGAAATAAGGCAGCTGAGAGCCTGTTCAGATTCTCTGGCAAATAAAACAGCCCTCCCCCACTCTACCCCAGGACCTCTTTTCCCTGAACAGCTGCTCCTGCACCACCTTCTCCATAGGTAGATTGTCCAGTGGTGAAGGGAACTGCAGAAAGAGAAGCAGAAAGAACCAGGACATCCCTAAGCCCTGGACTGTTGAGTTTGTTAGGATTCACAGTCAAGAGCTGAAGAGGTTGAAACTGGAGGCTGCTATGCCAGAAAAATAGGCTGCAAAATCTCTCTCACTCTTCATCTTTCTGGAGGTTTTTTTTTTTTTTTTTTTCCCTTNNNGAAAATCTCTCTCCCTTTTTATTTTTTTGGGGGTTTTTTTTTTTTTTTTTTTTTTTTTTAAAAGTGAGACCATCCTTTGAGAATAACTCCTGATTAGGCAAATTCAGGGACTCAGAGCTGACATTTTACATAGTGGTTCAGAGAAAAAAAAAAAAAAGTTGGGTTTTTTCAGTATCTAACTATGAATGATTCCCTCAGCACTAAATTAGAAAGATCCTACTTGAAAGCATGTGTATTTTTTTTTTAAAGGCTCTAACACAATCATAAACTAGCTTGTAAATTCTACTTCAAGTGTGGAATTTAATGCAAAAATAACCTTGGTGGCAGATGCTGGTCATACAACTTAGGTAGAAAAGCAGAAGAAAAACAAAGCAGCCATGGCTTTGCAGTTTCACATACCAGTGGCAGCTTCTCCTCTAGCTCATCTTGCATAACATTTTCCATTACAGGACACCCCCTCTGCAGTAGCTCTGAGTAACTTTGCTCACTATTAAGTGTTTGAATAGAAGTTTCCATGCTCTGCATTTGTGTCATGTTACCTGATGACAGTTTGTAGAGGGGGTTGTTGGTTAAGGTTTTATTTTTTTACTTTAACCTCTGTAAACACCAAAAAAAATTGAACAACAAAAAAATGTTCTTAGAGCTTTTTCACAGAGAGCTTCCAGGCCTTGGAGCACAGAAGCTTCAGGTTTGATAGAAAGACAGGCTCTGCATCAGCCCAGCACTGCCTGCTGGCTTCCTGAAGGGATTTATATTCCCCACACTGGAGTCCTGCAGTATTATCCATGAGCAACCACAGGCTTCAGCAGTCATCCCTTTTCCAGGGGCTTCTCTGCCCTCCTTACTCCTCCCAAGAGAAAAATATCTGCTCCAAATGAAAATTAAGCAGTATGAAATAGAACACAGGAAAAACCCACAGGCTTTATTTCTCAGGCCATTAATCAGGAACTTTGAACTATGGGTTTGTCAAACCCATGGAGCCTGAACCTGGAATAGGATCTGCAAATAACAGTGAAGTGGAACCTTTGGCTGTGTTTGCCAAATGGAGGCATGTGCTCTTGCTTCTCTTGAGCAGCTTCCACAACTGTTTCAGCTGCAAGGACAGGGCTGCAAATCTATAGATTGCATACTTCAACAAGCATTTACAGTGGCTGGGGAGAGATATCGACAATCTGTGGCTCAAGCTTCTTAAATCAATTTACAGCCCACATGTCTCAGAAGCATGTTAAATAGCTCATGGGCAAGGCTGCCTACTCACTGATAAAAACCTGAAATTCTTCAGAGCTGCCAGTGTCACAAGCTGTGTTAACACATGCAAGGGCAATTCAATTCACTAAAGGCCCTGAAGGGCAGTTTTGGCCTTCCCTGGTTTTGACAGTCTCAAATCAACCTTCCTGCCAGACTCAGCTCTGCTACAAAACAGGAGTAGGAGTGGGAGGAAGATGCAGCAGTCATAACCAGAGAGCCATACTTATTGTGTTCCTATACCTCCAAATTATATCTGTTTAAACAAGGGAAAGGGTTTCTGCAGCTTGCAGCAGATCTGCACACATCCTTTGGGCTCAATCAGCAAGACATCATCACAATTATCCACCTGAGGAAGCCAGCCCACAGCCTCTGTGTCCCAGCCACACTGAGCAAACACCATCTCAAGACCTCCCTCATTCTGTGAAATGGTTTTAGGTCAGTTCAAGCTGAAAATTAGCCCAGATGCACTGGGGACGTTTATAGTCCAGTTGGCACTTCTTCATACCAGCCCATTTAGAGGCTCCATTTGCCTCCCACACCACAAAAATGTCACTGCTTTCATCAAGAGCAAGCACTGGTCATGAGCTGCATGCCTAGCTGGAAAAGTTGTAATAGAAATAGCCTGGCTTAGGGCTGATGCAGACCCAGAAATCTTCCCCTTTGGTTCTGCTGGCTGTTTAATGTTTAAACCATGCAACCCTAATTCTGTGTTATGTTGCTTTTCACAATGTATTTTTGATTTGGAGAATAAGCAACGAGCCTGTTCCTTGTTTGGCAGCAGTACAAAGTCACTTTGAACTAACACCAGATCCTGTAATCTAGCCTCAGGTATGAATTTAGCTACTGGATGGACACAAAGCATGTGCCAGACTGGGACAGATCTGGCTGCACAGCCCAGGTCTGCTTAAAAAAAAAACAAACACAAATGTGCCTTTTTCTGCCTCCACATACACCTGTGCACTCCCCCGAGCTCAGCATGTGTGTAAATCAGAGGGCAGCCTCCAATCCATGTGGTCTGCACAAGAACTGTGCCTCCATTCATTCCTCCTCCCAGAGCCTGGAGCTCCATGCTGCACTGACATGCTAAACTAATTTTCTGGAATCTGCCTCTGCAGCCAGGCCTGCACAGAGAGCCTGGGCTGCAGGCAGAGGATGCTGGTGCTGAGCTGATGAGTTGAGACTGACTAAATGTTAGGTGTTCTGCTCACAAATACTTACTGCCCAAGCAAAAGAGCTATCTAAATTAGAGGAGGTGGTTTTTTTGGATATAATGACCTGTACAAGAGCAGCTCTATACTTTTCTACATTTCCCCTACCTATAAAGCCAAGTCTACAGGAAGAATTAAAAAAACATGCCTATTATAGGAAAAAAACAAACAGCACTGTTAACACGTGGTCTTATTCACAGATAGCCTGTTCCCCACCTCCTTTACTCTGGGCAGATCCTTCATAGACTTCAGCACCAGTAAAAAAGCTAAAAAACCATTTTGATCGTGAACCTGAGTTCTCACCACATGATGCCAAACAGAATTGTTCTTGCTGATTTGGGGTTCTTGTGATGTTTAAATGACCTCTGACATTTTCAGGAGAAAAGGAAGAAGATATCTGCTCATCTGTCCTGGGCAATACTCCCTGAACACACAGTCCTTTGAGGCTCCTCTCCATGGAAATTCTGACCCTCATGCAATCACTGCACACAGGACCAGCATCATTTCCAAACTACAGGGGTAGGCTGAGGACTTTTTCTGTCAGTTGTTCATTTACAAGCAGTGATTAAAAGCACTAGAACAGGTAAAGCCTGTAGCAGAGGATCTTTAAGCACAAGAGGACCCAAACTTTCTGCCAAAGGAGACAAATCTTAGTTGGGGTGCAAGTTCTAGGCATGCCTAGTCTTTTACACCTCAATCAACCAGCTTGACTGTACTCAAAATTCAGGCTGCAGCCCCCTGAACTTTTGTCTGATACTGTGTTATCTGCAGATTGGTAAAATATAAGGGCGCCATGTAGCTTTACTGCTTGTTTCTGGAATATATCAGCAATTATAGATTTACCCTTAATTTGATAACACAACCTGCACCAAAAAAACATGGCAAAATAGCTCATCATACAGATTTTACTCTGCATCTACTCAGCTTTGAAGATTTGGGGAAAACATTGGTATCCAGGGCCAAATGTCCCAATTTTCCTAATCATTTGGAGGTGCATTGAAGGAAAGGATCAGCACTAAAAGATTGTAGTGAAAATTTCCTTCCCAAGGTTCTTATGACCTCAAGGTTCAAATTGAAAGGCAGTGATGCAAAATGGGATTCAGCAGGCATAAAACAAGAGGGGAAGAAGCAACAGGGTAAGAACAGAAATCAGCAGCCTCTGGATGAAGGATAAAATACAAAAGGTAAAAATATTTATTAGGACTAACAAAGTTGTTGCCCTTATTGTAAATGGTCATTTAAACGCAGAAAAGTGAAGAGGGAAGAAATTGTTATGATAAGTTAGTTTTGCCAGGAGAAGACTAGCTTAACTGGGACAGAAGAGGTCAAGTCAGCAAGTATGAGACACATTAATCCTCCTCATTTCCAGACAACATGGAAATGGTCTGTAAAAACACATCAACAAATGATTTGCATGTAAATCAGCAAAGCCACAGTGACTCCAGAGGAACTCCTTCCACTTATCCCATCAGGGCAGCAAACAGGATTGTATCCATTCCAGGGCTTCTGAGAAGATTTGCATTTTCTTTGAGAGCAAACACTACACCTTACTCAGGGGAAAGGGATTCAAGGAGTGAGGGAGTAGAGTGTCAGAGGGAAGGAAGCTGCTGACAACTGACACACCTACAAAATGCTTCCTAAAGGCCAGGCTGGAGCCTTTCCCACTGCCTGCTTGCAGCAGAGATAGCTGGAAGGGATCTGATCTTACTCTGTTTGAGTGTGAGAAAGACAAGAAACTGCACAAAGGATGATTTTTCCGTAGAAATGAGACACAGAGACCAAAATTGCTGTGTAGATGTACAACCTTTCCTTCCTACACCATTTATTCTTTTAGTTGCATGTTGTCAAGTGAAGACTGGATATACTGATACGTTTTGGCTTCTTATTACTTCAAAAGCCATCCAAAATTTTAAAAAAATAAAAAATTGTAGGTACCTTAAGGGTGTCTCAGTGCATTTGACCACAAAAATCAGGGAAGAACTTAGAAACAGTCTTTACAAAAAAGGTCTTGCTCTTACAGGAGAATGTAGATTTATTTTTTTTTTCATATTGATCTTGACAGAAGCTGACTAAAAATTCAAAGTCTTTGTCTTCACCAATCTTTGGAACAAACTCTGTGGGATCACAGCTCTGTTTATATCTCTCCCTTCAAACCCAAATGCACAGCAACACACTGAATTCACCGAGTCAGAGATCTGACTTGCTACTCTCCTGCTCAGCTAAAAGTCAAAGAGCAGAACAAAAACAACCCTTAAAGAAAATATTCCCAACAGGAGTTTACTGTAAGGAAATACACATATTTGGATCTCATCTGGAAGGTAAAACAGACAAAGCAAGATTCTCTAAGACAGTAATGAACATCAGGCAGCTTTTACATCAGGATAGCAGAGAAATGGCCTTTCAGAACTTGCTGAACTGAGAGAAGTGTTGAACTGGCAGCAAATTGGTTATTTTGAGATGTGGCTGGGCCTTTGGACTTGAGAGGAGTTCCATGAAGTAGCAGGAGCCATCACTTACATGAAGCTCCCCGAGATGTCAGGCTCTAAAGCAAACCTTTGGAATTCAATTCCCTAATTGCAGTCATGAAGAGTTATCAGGCAAAAAGGAGCACCAAGGAATTCTGCAAGGACTGAGAACTTTTCCCTTCAGACTGGGATGGTTTTAGCACTTTCTGCCATACTGTCTTCAATTAGCTCACCACAAATCTTGCTTAGGTTTTTATGTTACATTGAGAAATAGGTAGAGCCACCAGCCACTGCTGAAGAAGGATGGTGGCAGGGAAACACTGGTTTTGAACTGTTATCAAACAGCACTACCAAAAAAACTAGACACCAGGGATGATACTCGTAACACTTGATCCCAGAGAAGTTACCAAGTGGGAAAAAAAAAAGTCAGAAAATACAGTCAAACACACAAGTGTGGGAAGGTCAATATCTAGCAATAACAATTTTGAAAAATATCTTATTTCACAATAAGGAATTTCCAGAGCAAGCATTCTTGAAGAGTTTCCTAACCTCTCCCTGGAAGTGTTTTCTAAACTTTCTAGAAAGTAAAGACCCCATATCCATTTTGCAATTAAAGAATTTCAGATCCTGAAGGAATTTAAAGATCACTCCAGAAGTCTTACATAGACCTGGAAACAAGCTGTCACTTTCCTGACTTGTGCAGCACAACAATGAGCTTTTTCATATCTTTTAGACTTTTATCAGTGCTCTACTCAGCAGAGGTTACAATAGCACGAGTAAGGCAAGAGACACCCAATTAAGACTGAAAAAAGCTGTAGACCTATCCATGCTATCCATGACAGAACCAGCAGAAAAAAAAAAAAACCTCAAGGAAACTTCTACCCTCCTAACAAAAACACACTGGCCTAATGGACAGGATCACAAGCTGTCTAATAAATGGCTTAAATTATTTATTGGCATTGCAATAAAGCAAATCCACTTAGAGGCGTATGAGTAAAAAGGAAACCCACAGCTTTCCAGACATATTTTCCAGACAGTATGTCAAGTTCCCATAATTTTGTCCTACACACTTCTGCAGCTCCTCCTCTACTTTCATATTCAAGCATGTAGCTCCCTGAAATACTGTGGTGACTAGAAGTGCCAGTTTCACAATCTTTGTTGGGAAGAAAAGGCAGAAAAAGCATTTAGGGAGACTCAAGATATACAAGTGTAGGTTGTTTATCAGATCTGCTTGTCTCAGCAAAGAATGAAAAACCAAAACCATAAAACTCCTTGAAATCAAGTAACCCAGCTTGCCCCAAGATGAGGACCAGGATTCAAACTGTGCTGAGAAACTTGTAGTTAGCATGCAATGTTATTTGACATCTTTTTATAGTTAAGTATAGTTTTTTGTTGCCATTTAGAAAGAAAAGCAAGTTTTACTCCTTTGCAGTCTCCTGATTTTACGTTTTTTCCCCCCCCAGACTTCATAAAAGTTCTCTGACGTAGCACAGAATGCTGGAGACCTAAGTGAAAGAACACAAAGCTGAATTTCTGCACTTAATTGATTCTTCTTAAAAATAATGGCCACAGGGGTGGGAGGCCAGCAGGCTCAGGGGATTAGCAAGGGATATGAAATATTTCCACTCTAAGTCAATGGTTCAAAACCAGTCCAAGTCAGCACAGGCTTGGAAAACCATTTGATGACCTATGTGAAATGAGCTGGTGGTCTCAGTAAAACTCCTGCTAGGCACATGTCTGCAGCACAGTTGATTTTCTTGTTTGAGGCCTCTGAAAATGCTCCAACCAGAAATAATCACTGACATGGAAGTATAAAGCATATAAAGGGTTTTTGGAGTGACAAGGAACAAAATCAGCTTTTCAAATTTGAACAGTGGAGGAGCCTGCATTGATGGAATTTCTGCAATCCTGTTGAATTGGAAATACACAAATACATCTAAATGTACACAAGTACATCTAAATACATCTTGCATTACACATTACCTTTCACTGTAGGAAGAGTCAAGGTTTTTGGCAGACACAGATTAATTGGATCAGTCACCACTGAAATAGATGCAACTCAGAGCAAAAGAAAGGAATTGTTTAGCAAGACAGCACCAAAAACAGGGTCCAAGCATGGGGAGGAGGAAAATGCAGAACAGCTTTAGCTAGGTAGAACATAAGTCAGTGAAGTGAAGTTCTCTCTCTTCATCAAGTTATGCCAGATAAAAATGTTATTAGCTCAGTGTTAAAACTCAACCCACAGACTTTCTCCTACAGCCCCAAATCTGATGTGGTCTGTCCCTCAACAACACACTGCACTCAGCATTAGAAATCAGAGTAGCACCTACTGACCAAGAGTGCTTCCAGAAACTGATGTCTCACATCCATGAAGTTTCACCTAGTGAATTTCTAATGGTTTTCTGAAGACCTGAGAATTGTGACATTATCTCACAGGTCAGTGGATGAACACGTGGAAATCTGCTGTAATCAGGGCTTATCAGTTCAGTCATGAACACACTCTTCCTTCTGCTGTTTCCATACAGAAAGAATACTGTCAGGCAGTAGGTTTTCCTGTGTGTGGAGCATCCCACAGGATAGAAATGAAGCCATTCTTTGGTTGCCAAGAACATTTCTCATACAACAGTAAGGAACTTTTGCTCCGCTGAGTTCAGACTCAAGACTTAGAGTCACCCACCCAATTGGAATGACTGAACACAAGTGACATCTGGCCCTTAAATGTGAGCTTTATAACCAATATTATGATTTTACAGAGAGCTCTGTAATTCTAACATACTTGTCTTTTATGGTTGTCACACTGCTAACTCAAGATCATGCTTGTATTATCAATGAGCCATTTTTTCCCCTATCTGGACAGAAACCCTGTTGCCCTCAAAAGGAGTTCCTCCCTCGAATATCAGGGCAGAAAGCACGTGGAAGGGAAGATAATCTTCCACTGCATCTGTGATTCCCCATTTTGTCTTTCTACACATTGAAATTTCAAAGCTTAGGGTAAATGACAGCTGCTGTCATTTAGTCACCCAGCTTTAAAAACAATGTTTTCAACAGGGATAAAGTTTGTTCCTGGTGTGAGCCAGTGGTGTGCACATTACACTGATGAGGACCTCCCATCCCTTGCTCTTGGAGAACCACCTGTCCCTGCAACTTTTTTCACTTCCTTGATCACAGAACATCTCCACAACAGGCTCTGCAGGACCAGCACAAGCACTGTCCCTCAAGCCTTTGACCAAAAAAAAAAAATTCCTTGTCTTCCCTCACATCAGTTCTCTTCCTATCCTTTTTGCTCAGTGGAATTTCACTTGGAATAGTCCATTTCTAACAACTGTGGCTTTGAAGAGGCGTGCACCTCTTCCTCCTCAGACTTTCTGCATCACCAGAAAGCTCTCCAGGATCAGATTGCTTCTCCTCTGAATTTCCATTTGTTCTTTACTTAGAACAGTCTCTCCAGCCTCAGGCTCCTTTGCAAGTTTCAACATTTTCAAGACTAGCAAAAACCTTACAAAACATGTACCAGAAGAAATATTCATCAGGCATATAAAGTTCTGAGAGTCAAAGCTTTCAGCTTGCCTTTGGTTTTCAGGGAAACCACACATGGTGTACAAATAATGTAGATTAAAGTCTTGACAGTTACAGCCCTTTTTTTTTCCCTCCTAAATTATCTTTCTGTTCTCATTTTGGATTATATTGCAAAGAGAGTTTTGGCCCAAAATAATAGCAGAGATAATATTAACACTTATTTACCATGCTGCAGGTGTGCAAAGGTCTAAAGTTAAATCTTTCTAGCACTTTTTCCTCTAGTCAGTGGCTTCATAGTAATATCCAATAATTGGAGGAAATAAATTTATTTTAAGGATTCACATCAGCAGCAGAAGTAGGATTAAGATTTCAAGCTGCTTAATTTTCTTTCTAGGATAACAAAAAAATCTAGTCAGAAAAAAATTACATAAAATACCAAGTATTTTGCCAGATATTTTTCCTCTCCATAAAAGATAAGGTTTTCTTCTGAGAACTGCTAAATTTTTGGACCAAACCAATTTCAAAACTAAAAAATACTTTTTGTTTCATAAAAAAAAATCCCTACCTTCAGAAATGCTGACACACAGCCTCTCAAGATTCCTAGGACCAATGCCTGTAAATATCACTTTTTGGAGGCTGAGTATTTCAGCTGGCTCTGGCTTCTCCTGATGTTCTTCAAAGTGGCCCAGCTAACAAAAAAATCTGAATTATACCCTGGGGTTCTGGGGGACTGCAGAGGCAGAGGGCAGTGGCCTGATTTTGAGAACTTCACTCAATGTTTTTATTTCACTTAGAAAAATGATGATTAAGTTTCTTTCGCTTCCCCTAAATCAAACTTTGAATAGAATTTTCTTGTTAAGAGTGAAATTCTTTCCATTGCCATCAGAATTTGGGGGGGGTTGAGACAGAAGGAAGTCACTAAAGGGCTGAATATTTTCCAAGCAGCTGTACTCCCTGTGGCATCTGCCCTTTACCAGAATAAGCAAATGTCTAGATAAACTCCACTGCAAGTCGGAAAAACTATGCATAGTAGAATTTTTAGAATTTAATTTCACATCTCATTTACAATGCATTTAAGGAAACATGAAGAGGACACTCATTACTTCATTTCTGTTAACAAACCTGCCAAAAACTGCTGCAAAACAATTCTTCAGGAGAAAACTCTATTACTTTAGTTACATTAACAATTTAAGCCTGAGATGAATTTCACTGATGTGCCCTCACTTGCAAAACTCTAAAGAGAAAAAACCATTTTCCATTAAAGGCATGAATGCCCTAAGAGCAATAAATGATATTGCAGTGGTGAGCAGCACAGAAGTGCCTATAAATGAACTCAACAAATCCATTTTTCTGCAATGTTTACAGTGGAGGAACAGATCACATGCTCCTCTTCCTAAGCAGAGTGCACTGCAATGAGTGATCTAATGCAGATTTCACTCTGCACTAACTCCTGCAAGCTGCTTGCAAGGTAAGAGGGATTTTCCTTGACTTAAACCCCCAGGATTTGGGGTGTTTGTCCAGGAACTATTTAGAGTACAATTCCAACAGCACCATGGGCTGTGAGGTCTGAGTGCTCATCAGTCACCAGGCACAAAGAGCCTCCACCTCTGCAATGTTCTGCACTTTGTACCTGATGCTCCAAATCACAGCTGAAGAGAATTCAGAGCAAACACATTTTCAGGCCTTCTTTGCTCAGAATTGGAAACCAGAGGCCAAAATTCAAGTTAAAAAACCCAACCAACCCCCAAACAAATAACTTGACATCACCCATGAGAAAAAAAAAAAATATATATATATACACATCTGTAAATGCCCTTGTTGCATTCTGACAAACAGGTTTCTAGAAGCTGTTTTGCTCCCCAAATAGATAAATGCATTCTTCCAATACTATCACAGACCACTGGTACTTTTTTTTTCCACATAGAAAACCTGAATTTTCATGTCCTCTCTCACAAAAAGCACTGCCTTCCTGCAGGATTAAAGCCCACTGTATTTAAAGCTAAACTGGCTGGTGCCATTTAAGTCACAGTAAAACTGCTCTCAGCTTGAAGAGTGAGCATTTCCTACAACAGCACTCTACACAGAATAACTTCAACTCAAAAAATAAAAAACAAAAACAACCATCCTGCATCATCTGATTCATTGCAGCTAATGCATAGAAAAAAGACAAAATATTTTTCATTATTCTTTTTGGTATGTCTTCCAGGATCCAATTTTTTATATCCTGTCAATTAATTGCCATTTGCACGACACTGCAAAGCCAAAAACATCACTACAAAAAAAAAAATCATGCCATTCTACATGCACAGTGGGAACAATTTCGTACAAATTAAAACAACAAAGGAAAATGCAACTGAGGAACCCTTTCTTCTCAATGAAAAGTGGGTGTATTAAGATTTAAAAAAACTGCTTCATAATTTCTCCACACTTCTGGTTATTTGAGGCTGTCATGTCAATAACAGATGCATCATTTCAGCACCATCCTAAAAATCATCTCTCAAATACCCACTGTCTCAATTCCCATAAGGCTCTGAACATTTAAATTTTCCATTTTCACTATATCTGCAGCACTATTGTACTTAGCAGATAGACCACCATTACCTTATCTTTGCTATTCATACTTTAAGTATGAAAACTGAAAGAATAAATTTCCTCTTACATTCTCATGGTATTTGTTTTGCTTCTGCACTTCTGGTTTGGACAATTCCAAAAGCTGAGTTTTATTTTGTTTCCCAGGTCTGTTTCACTTTAGAAGCATATTAATTTTTGTCAGTGTTTCCAGTGAAAAGCATTCAAGAATTATTTCTACAGAGTGGGCCACATTCCATTAAACTCAGGAGAGAGAGACTCACACAAAACTTGGATAGGACCCATCAGATCCTTTAATATCCTGTTTTCCTTTTGTTTAACCTACAATTGTTCTGGAATTCAAATGTGTCAGCTAAAATGATAAATTAGTGTGAATATTAGAAATGGATTTCTCCCAAAACTCTGTATTTGAACACTCAAATACCATGGGGGACATCAGATCTCAGCCTCAATTATGGAATTCACTTTCCCACCCACACTACAATGAACTGAATTCAATTCCCTAAGGTCAAACATTAGGCTTGGGTTCCATATTTAATTACAGTATATGCCATACAGAAGTACTGCTGCTTAATTTGGCATAGAACACAACTTAGAGACACATCATATCAGCAGTAAAATACTCTGCAGCTCTCACCTTTGAGGATTGAATTTGAACACAAAATAACAGAGGGAGGTATTTAGAGAGAGCAGCTTCAGAATATTTGCAGAATTCTTGAGTCTAGGCAGTTGTGTGGGTCAAAGATGACCCTTGTCACTTCTCATGCTGTTGATAACCATCACCAGCTTGCCAAATTCACAGTTAGCAGAAACATGGGCTTTGCAGAACAGCTCTCAACCCTGTATTTTAGGCAGATGGGACAGAAGCTACATGGTTTTGCATCTCTAGAAGAAAACATTTGATTGAATACACAGTCTAGATTTTCAGATTAAGAAATATCAGACATTTACAGGTGCCATTTGTACTCTTTGCCTCAAGGATTTTTTTTTTCCCCCAGGCATTTTTTTTTCAGCAATTCTTTGGCATCATTAATATCAACAAAAGAGTATAGTGAAATATGTCTACTAGCTTTTAGAAGATCATTCTTATGACCTTTTACAAAATGACTTGGCCTCAGTTATGTGACCACATGTGGCTAACATCTAAAAATTTAGGGTTTGGGGTTTTTTTTCCTTTAGAGCTTATTCATATGACAATTAATAAACTGTAGAAATTCTAAGCCTATCCCATTTACTGCAAAGTTATTCCTCTTGGGAAGAAAAAAACCAAACAAGCATCCTGGCTTCTCTAGGTAGTGAAGGTACCAAGTAACTCAGTAGCTGTTATGGCCAGAGCATGTTCCACCTGCCCCTGAAACAGGTCATGCAGGCACTGCCAACATTGTACCAGTTTCTTTTGGGCCATTATTTCCTTTTGGATAATTATTTATTTCCTTTGGGCAACCCAGCCATGGTGAGACACCAACAGGTAAAAGGTGCCCTTAAGGGACAGGAAACCCACCAGTTTCTCATGCCCACAGCAAAACCAAGTCAGAATTATCAGTGATTGGTATCTCTGTTTTGGGAGGGATGGACTGTTGTTTTCACACTGCTCAACAATCCACTGAGCATCCAGGCAAAATATTTCTGTGCTTGCTCTGGGTGACTCTGTGGCATGTGTGACAAAATGCCACCCCTGGTAGAGGTGCTGATGGACACTCAGTCCCTTTATGTCTGCTCCTGATGCTGGCAACCACATTCCCACCTCCTACAGATCCACCATTCTGGAAGGAACCCACACTGCACAGGTACCTCTCTCTCACAGCCATGCATCTCTCATGAGGAATGAGCACAAGGACATTACTTCTAAAGATAACAAAAACACACCATGAGGCCTCTAATAATGCCACAGGGCCACACTGGGAAGAACCTCAAATTCGCAAAAAATTCCCATCAACTTCAGTAGCCTCTTAGGACTGAGCTGAACTAGAGCAGCATATTATTCAAAGCATGTATTACACTTGCTTACCATTTCATATCATGCATGTATTTCCTGTGCTTTAGCTAATGAGGAATTACAGAGCATTCCAGGTTGGAAGGCACCCACAAGGAGTATCAAGTTCATGTATCAAGGCTCAAATCCTTGACTTTGGAGCTCATTATCATCACCATGCTCTAATCCAACTGAGCTAATCTCAGAATAACATGCATAATTCTGTGTATTATACTTGTTTTAATTTCACCAATAGACTTTGAAATCAGGGAATATCAGGTCCAGTAACTCTATGTGTTAAAACACAGAGTGAATGGCTTGCCCACCATATTTTTTTAGCCATAACAAGTTAACTGAAATGGGCTGACAGAACCGTATAAAGTTCTGTAAGCAGTAAATATCTGTAAGAATAAAGACCATTCTTGATGAAAACCATGCCAGCATTTCATTTCCACCTCTCACTTGATTAATAAAAAATACAATGCCACAGGAAAGGTACTTATACACAAATCTAATTATTACAGACCACAAGGTAATGAGCTCAGTGGATGACATTTTCTGAGCACAATCATTTTCTCCACAAAGACCTAAAGATTATCCTGCAAGGGACAACATGAAACTTAATTTTCATTCAACCTAATGGTTAAAACATTAAGTTTCTAAATAGCATAAATAAGAAAAAAATTCTGAAAAAACTGTAACCTTTTGCTTAAAAAAAAAAAATCTGCATCTCAAAGCACACTGAAAACAGAATGAAAGGTTGGCACATCAATCATCTGCAAAAGGGAACTTTTCCCATGTGTCCAATGTGTTATGCCTTGAACTTTATTATTGAACACTGAGAAGATTTGGCATGCTATTCATCAGCCTTTGGAGAGTTCCAAGTTATCTAGCTGATAAAATAATTGCATTTTCATTACATCAATAAATTTAAATATACATATCAGAGAACAAGCGTTAAGAGTATTGCTAATTTTATACAGTCATCTGGATATGAAGTCATGACACCAAGTAATTTTTTTACAAGTACTGTGAGAATAACCAGGAGGCTCTATTAACATTACCACACAGTCTCATTACAACTTTTAAAGTACTCAGCAGAATAAAATGATAGTCACCATGAGCTCTCCAGATCCATGGGATCTTGAACAGTGAGCGTGGAAACTATTGCTGCCTGCACAAAGAAGAAAGCTAAGGGGATGGAATAAGGAAGGAAATGCCTTCTGCAAGTTGGAAGCTATTTACAATCTGATGATACATCTCCAGCTCAGAAGACAGACAGCATAACATGGCTGCTAACTGCAAAATAGCATTCAGTCAAAAAAAAAACAACCCAGCCCTAAACTTTGAACACATTTCTCTACTAAATATAAACTCACATACCCCTTATAAAGGCAAAACAATACAAAGGTTTTAACTGGATTCAAACTAGACTTCAGTTAATGGAAAAAAAAGGCTCAGGTTTGCTTGAAAACACCACAGTCTATGCTGTAGAAGACTGGACCACAAGAGGACAAAGCAAGAGCTTTTCATTCAGGGGACAGCACAAGTTCAGAGCTACCTAGAGTGAGGCTTCTGTGCAAATAGGGAGCTAGGGAACCTCTGGGCCACCTAAGCATTCAGTTTTGATTAAAGGCAAGACATAATTTCAGGAGGCATTTATATGGAAGTTTTGTAAACATCTGCAGAGCTTTTTAAATAGTAAAATCCTACAGCAAAACTGTAAACAGGGAAGTGCAACACCAGCTCTCCTCCCACAGCTGTAACAAGCTTGTTTTGTGCTACGTGTTTGCCACCATACCAACACAGAGGATTGCACAGATGGAAATCCTAATTGCATGGCTATCCCTTCACCCATAAAACAACAGTTTGAATTCTCTAGATGCATTAAAGAATGTATGCTGCTGACTGCTGAACTCACACTGCTATTCCGGTCAAAAGAAAAAAAATCAACCAGCTACATAGAGATGTCAGAGCAAATCCCAGTGAAATATGGCAGGCCTTTTGCACACTTTATGTCTTCCATCAGCTTTCTGCTTTCACTTGACAACACAGTGGAATTTTTGGGAAGCAGAGATCAGATATCTTAATCTAGCTGAGATTTCAAACCTTTGCAGCAGGGACTGTCTAATGCAATACAGAAGGAGATTGGCATAAAAGCTGAAAGTACATCAGCATAAATCCTACTCCTCCAAGTAAAAATTATGTCATCACCATCATGAAATAGAGATAAACCTCCTAAAATGAGCTACTCCATCTTGAGCTGCTGTTGGATTTTTGGTCCTCCTGGAGTGTCCATCTAGGCTGTAAATTCCTCAAAGCAGGAAACATTTTATCTTCAGTGGTAAGAGACCGCCAAGCACACGGTCTGTGTTAAGTAATGTACACACTGAGCACAGTCAGAGCACACACACACCCCTCCATCATGTCTAGCTAGATATACTACTGAATAATAGCCTGTTTTGAGCAGAATGCAGGAAAGTTTTATTATTTTCTATGCATTTTCCAAGCAGTGTTTCCTGCAGGACTTCCAAGTGACTGGCTGGTTCCCAGAACTCCTGGGAAAGCCTTTCCTTCCTGCAGCATGCCAGAAAGCACTTCAGCATGAGCATGGATTCCCCACTAAAACAAGCAGATAGGAATGAAATACAAAGAAAAAAAATAAGGGTAAAGTTCAGAAGACTGCACAGTATTTTTTCTAAAGGCTCTACAGAAACCCTTTTACAGAATTAATATTTGAAGCACAGATGAAGTGAGTGGAGCTTTGTATCAACCATCTGATCAGCTGAAGGAGAGTCAGATGGGATTTGGGGAATTTTCAGTTGGTCATGGGAATCCACCATGGGCAAAGTGGAGTGCCAACAAAGACTGAAACTGTCTTGTGTCATACACTAACAGGTCATGGTATTGGTTCCCTTATCACCACCTAAAACAGGTCCCTGAGAAAGCCTTCTGGGGCTCTCCACACCTCACCTCAGACTAGGACAGCAAGCCAGGGAAAAGCTGTGTCGGTGAGAACAAAGGGGTACAGGTCTCTCCCATATCCCAAGATCAGTGAAAGCTTTACTGGATCATATCACCACACCAGATGCCTCATTTCTGTCATTATCAACTTATCAGGAAGAATATGATGCCATGAGAGAAACTTTGGACCTACCTCCAGTTGGTTAGGGGGTGAACCTAAGGTTTTTGAGGTGCATCAGGCTTATTACATTCACACAGCTGCTGTTTTGAGCACAGCCAACAGCTTCCAGAGCCTCTGACTCACTGCACAGAAGCTGAGCAGCCTGGTGCTGTGCCATGGAAGTGTCCACAGCTCCCAGACACACAGCAGGCTGAGGGCAGGCCTGATCTGCTACTCTGGCCAAATATAGAAAATTCTCCCATTACACTGAGGTTTCTGAGATGGCAGAGAATAGAGGAGGAGAAGAAAAGATGTGTCCAGGAAAACTCAGACATGCAGTGGCTGTAACTGGAACTCAAGTGGCTTTTGTCACTGAAAGTTACAGTTCTGGTGGGTCAGAGCTTCCCTGCAAATCAAAGCATCTGTGTTCAGCTGCCTTTTAGAATTTGCATCTGTTATTGTCACAGAGCAAACCACAAGGCTGCAGATAAAAAGCTGCCTACCAGGTCATCAACCATAACAGGACCAAACAAAGCTTCTGATTTGTGTTCCTCAGGTCTCATGCACTCGAGCCCAGGCACAGACCCTTAACTTGCACTGATGGTACCTGGATACCCAGGCTGTTCTGTATATCCAGTCTGTCTTGGTTTGTGAGCTCAAGGGAGATTTTATGCATTGAGTGCACCATGGTGCACACTCTGCTCACACAACTGCACAGGATGTTATACAGCAGTGATTACATCTAAGCTCCCTGGCTACTGCCTAACATCAAATCTCAGTTTGTTTTCTCATCTCTTATCATAAATCACACCTGAAGTGACTGCCAAACCAATGCAAGGGAATGCTAAAAAACACACAGGAACACTCACCAAGGAAGCTAAGCAAATCTTCGTTACAATTAGACTAAAGCAAGGACCCACCCAGAACAGCTGGCAATTCCCCCAAGCAGAGCTGCTCTTCCCATGCAAAGCATTTTTCAGCCAAAGAATTCTTTAGATAGGGCATCCCCAAATAACTTAACCTCTCCCAAAAAGAGTAAAGTTCCTAGGTTCTTGAACTGCTCTGTTATTTCACAACACTTGCAAGTTTTTAAACAACTCTTCATGCCCCTGACACTAAGTGCAGTCTTTCAGCCTTTCTTTCCCAAGTTAGCTTTTCCTGCTCTTCTATTTTCCAGAAAGAAGCCTCTGGAAACAGCTCCTCTGCTGGCTTGGCATGAAAGTGCAGCTCTCCTTTTAAGCCTTGCCTTTGGCCTAAACATTCAATTCTAATAATATTTGAATGGCATCATTTGGTGTAATGCTCACAGCTTACAAAGACTGCATCAGATCAGCTCCTCACAGCCCTCTAGCTCAGCTACAAAAAAAAATCAAATGAAACATCTCTCAAAAGTGTAAAATCATATTTATGCATATATACCCAAATCTAACAGTTAAAGTAAAACTACTTCTCAAGCTCAGAGCTGAAAACAGATGGCAAGTACAGCACTGAGCATCTGACAGTGCTTTGGTAGCCCAGCTACAACTGCTCATAAACACTGGTTTGGGATCCTTCTCTCACCCACCCCTGCATATTGAAAATTCTCACAGCTAAATCTCCTGAAGTTCTCATCAGTCCTTTTTCCTGCTATTTCCTGGTCACATTGAGGGTTTGTTTTCTTTCAGGACAGACAGTCCCCTGCTGGGCTTTTCCTGGTTTCAGACTATTTTTAATATTTATTTTAAGTTGCTAAGGCAACAGGGAATAACAGATGGTAAGAGTTAAAATTGTGCCACAGGAGACATTTATCATCATAGCTCTGTATAATGTGAGCTCTTGTTCTCAGAATTTTTCCCCAAGCTGGACACTCCCCTTGTTATTTTATGATGGCTACACTAATGAATGTATATGCCTAATGAATAGTATAAGCCTCTCAAATTTATCAGCACATGTTTGATGGGCTATGGTAATTGCATTAATGAGAAAGTGGCAATGTTTATTTCTTGCCATTTCTCACCACTACTGAAAGAGCCAGGCTTCTGATAGCAGATTCCTTGCTTTCCTCAGTCCACAAACAAATCACATTCATTTCTTTGGTGCCAAGATTAAAAAAAAAAAAAAAAAGTATTTAATAGCATTAAGGCAATTGAAATCCAGAATGGGTCACATAAGATATACAGGAGCATTTTATACAACTCTGGTCCTTCAGTGGGATCATGAACATCTCCAGTAATCTATTCAGTCTGGGTAGGATCCAATAAAACATAAATACAGCTACCACTAACTTAGAAAAAGTTGTATGCACCTGTGACACACAAATCTGAAAGGTGAGGAGTAGTGATTTTGGGGTCCACACCTCAGAACACCAGGACAACTTTCAATATTGACTTCAGGAAATATTTGCAAGTATTATTCCATCTTTCATTAAGCTTGGGCCAGCTGAATCTGTTTTACTTGTCACCCAAGGTAGAGATGCTTGGCTAGCAATGAACTTAACATCTTCTAAGCTTTAAAAATCTCATTATAATGGAAAGTGAGGAATAATTTTTAGAGACAAACCCCCCTTCCAAAAATGCAAAATGATTCTTTGGAGCAAATCATGAGAAAGACCGTGAGAGTTCAGCCATGCCAGTCTCCCTGGGAATCTCCATTCACATTCCAGCAACCAGTCACTAGTGGGGATCTGCAGGGCTCTAATTTAGGTCTGGTGCTCTTTAATGAGAAGTTAAATAGGGATGAGCAGTGCCCTGGCAGCCAGGAGGGACATTTGTACCCAGGGGCATCAGGCACAGCACTGCCAGGCAAGGCAGGGATTGTCCCGCTCTGCTCTGGGCTGGGGCAGGCTCACCCTGAATTTTGTGTGCAGTTTGGGGTGCCACAGTGTAAAAAAGACATTGGAACATTAGAGAGTGTCCAAAGGAGGGCTACAAAGATGGTGAAGTGTCTGGATGGGAAGCCATAGGGATGCCTTGGGAAGGCTGACCTGGAACAGAAACTGGACAGAGCTAGAAAATAAAGTAGATATTTATTGAAAAGCCTCCAGGATACACCTTGGGCAGGACAGGGCCTGACCAGGGCCACAAACAGGGTGGACCAAGAATGGTCACGAGGTCTTACATTTTTATAAGTTTTGGTCTATTTGCATATTGAAGTTTAATTGTCCAACTACAGCTTCAGGTTGTGAGGTCCCATCCTTCCTGTTCCTCCCTCCAGCCCACTGTTGTTTGTGCTTTTGGGTCTGAAAGTTGTCCTTGGTCTTCAGCAGGAAAAGGATTTGTTTCATCTCCCTACTCTGTGAAGAGCTGACTGGCACTGAATGTGAGGCTCAGAACTGCACCCCTGGGCAGCACAGAATGTGAAAAACATGAAAGCTGAAACTTAAGGCATCAATAGAAGGAACAGCCGAGGTCACTTTGTCTGTTCATCCCAGAGAAAAGGAAACTGAGGGGAGACCTCACTGCAGTTCCAACTTGCTCAGGACAGGCAGGGACTGATCTCTTCTCCATCAGCCAGAGATGGCACTCAGGGAAACACCACAAAGCTGTGGCAGGGGAAGTTCAGGTTGGATATTAGGAAAAGGTTCTTCCTCCAGGGCATTGTCAGGCACTGGGAAAGGCTCCCCAAGGGAATGGTCCTGGCAGCAAGCCTGCCACTGCAAAAAGCATTTGGACAATGCTCTCAAGCACATGGTGACATTCTTGGGGTTGTCCTGTACAGGACCAGCTGAATTTCTATGATGTCCATGGGTCCCTTTAAACTCAGGATATTGAGTTTAAATATCCCCCCTGAAGAAATCAGGAGGATCTACAGCAGAGTTCCTTGGGTGTCCCCAGTTTGCTCAGTTACTGTGGTTCAACATATAACACAAAATACAGTCCAAATTCTCCCTTTGGGGCCTGGCAGCTTGTGCAATGCATAAGGATAAGTGAGGAACATTTGGTTCATACTTTCTCAATACCAGATACCTTCAACTATGTTTGCTCTCCTAAGGATACAGCAGCCACAGAACATCAAGCAAATTCCACAGGATCAGCAACCTTAAAAATGTCTAAACAGATTAATAAGGCTCAGAGTTACCAGGCAATGCTAACCAAAAAATACCCATATACATAAAATCATAGATCAGTTTAGGTTGAAAAGAATCTTAAAAATCCTTTTACTGCAACCCCCCTGCCATGGGCAGGGACACCTTCCACCAGCCCAGGTTGCTCAATGCCCCATCCAGCCTGGCATGGAGCACTTCCAGAGATGGGGCATCCACAGCTTCTCTGGGCAATGTGCTTCCTTGTCTCAGCTGAAGAGTTTCCTCCTGATATCTAATCTAAACCTTCCCTCTTTCAGTTTAAGGCCATTTCCCCTTGTCCTAGCACTGTGTGTCCTTGTAAAAAGTCCCTCTCTCCAGCTTTCTTGCAGGCCCCCTTTGGTTGTGTAACCTGAACCCTGTGGAACATCACTCATCTCTGCTCTCCATCCCTTCATCAAACCATCAACCACAACTCTGAGTGTGACCATCCAGGCAATTCCTTATTCACTAAGCAGCCCATCCATCAAACCCATGCCTCAAGCAGCCACAGCTCTGAACAACGTTTGTGGAAACAAACACTAAATAACAGTGAGCATGCTCTCTGATAAACTAGTTTGAACTCTAAGAGTGGCAAAGAACTTGAGACTAGAAATCTCAGTAGAGCTCTGCTCTCCAAAATTTGCTGTACAAGTTCCTATAAAGTAATGGCTTACAATTCCCATGCTAGAATGATACCCAAAATTAATATCAAATTAAGATTAAATTCTTTATAATTACACTGAAATCCAGAACATGGGGAACAGTCCAGGCTTTGATTACTGTATGTACTGTTTTTCTTCAAGTTGTTTGAATTACTTTTCATTAAAGCTAGTCATTGCAAAGCTGGAAAGAAATTATCTGGAACAGCAGATAATTGATAGGCAATAGATATGGAACATAAAAATAAAATCTCATGCTTACAAAAAGGTAGTGCATCACAAAGAGGCTGATTTCCAAAACAGACAACTATGGGCAATCCCCACTCTACCTGCTGGAACCAACCAGGGACACAGAGAGAAAAGAACCACAGGATCATAAGAAAAGATTGTTTTAATAAAGATGTGCTACAAAATCTTTATTGCTGCAGATCCACAAACAAACAAAGGTAAATTGTTTGGTGCCTAAGCTCAGTAAAGCAGTTTTTTGTACAGTTAAAGTCACTGATTAAAAGAATTGCCTTTTAAAAGACTTGCACTCATCCAAAGCCCATGCAAGGCTCCATGAAATCAAAGGAGTTAACTCAGGTGCTTGCCCTTACACTCAAGTCATTTGCCAACATTAATTCAGGTGCCTGCATTCATGTTTGGACTACTGTGAGCAGTTTTCTGATTTCCAATTCTCCAACAAAATTACAAGCATCAGACTATGGCAAAAATACAGAAAAACAGTGGGCAGAAGTTATTACCATCTTTTTTTTGTGCAAAGGTATCTATTGGGTCATGCCTCAGTCTGGGTATTAAGGCATAAAAGTAGCATGAGGTAATCCCTCTGAGTGATTTAATTGGGGGTTTAAGAAAATCTTTCATTCTGACTAAAATCAGAAATATGAGATACTGGACTGATTTTAAAACACAGTGATGTAAACCATACATGTTCTCTCTTTGATTTATATTTACATAAATGTTTCATTGATGCATCTTTCCTAATCTTCTTTGTGCATATACTTGTCACTGAGAATCTCAAACTGCACAGAACAAGTCTTCCCACTTGCTAGACATTTAAAAAATTAGTTTTTAGGCAAACTTCAGCCTCTCTTGCCACATTCCTATGAGAATGGAAAAGGCAATTATGGAGTTTACCAGCCTGGATAGACAAACAGAAAAAAATGCCAATTTTGGCATTCCATTACTAATAAGCAACTTTAAGGATTTAGGTTTTCCTTTGGCTGGTTGCCACACATTCCTCGAGAATCAAGAAGCCATTCCAAGCTTCCCAAGCCATTCCTTCCATATAAGGGAAGTGGAAGGAAACTCTTCCTAGGATCTGCTTTCCCTTGAAATGAGCCAGCTGAGCAGGAGGGAGATTTTTCACACAGTTTCCTCCAAGCCTGCAATCCTGCCAGGTCACCCAGGAGAGCCCAGGCAAGAGGAAACAACACAAGTGTGGTGCCCTCTGCTAATCCACACCAGGAATTAGCAGCATGGCAAAGCTAATTACACTGCAGGTGTATCCTAATTAATCCTAATGATCCATCAGGAGCACAGTCAGCCTCTGACAGCCTTAGCAGAGAAATGCTAAGCCCTGTGCTGTGTTTATCCCAGACTTGCAGAGACAGGCAGTGCATCCTTTCAGCCTTTAGATGATGAAATTGAGGAGCTTGGGAGGAGATTGCACAGCTTCTTCTGCACTTCCAAAACAGAGCATCCTAGTAACTGCTCTGCATACACAATAAAAGTGAAGTGTCCAAAGACACTGGTTCTGCTTGTGTCTTCTGAAATAGAGCACTTATAAATAGAGCACTCTTGTAAATAGAGCACACTGCACATGCTTTCATTGCTTAGGATGTCCTCCAAGGAAAGGCAGGCTGACAGAAAATCACTCATTTGCAATGGTTTTTCACATCCAAAGGGCTCAGGAAACTCATGCTTTGGAAGTTTGTTGGTATTAAAGCAGAACAAGTTCTTCCAAGTTGTGCTTCAAAGCAGATTTCCCCCAAATTCTTGCCAGATGCAACCAGAATCTGTTTGTGCCCAGTGCAGCTGGTAACACATTTGTTCTCACTGATATCATGGAAAGGCAAAGGAGAAATTAAAACATGGCAAAGTCACACTGGCACCATACTTCATTCAGAGATGACAGCACCCTGGTAGCTGAAAACATAGTTACTATGTTGAGACATATTTTAAAATAATTTTGGATGGAAGAGCTGCAAAAATTGACGCTTTGGGAAGACAAGCAATCAGCTATAAGCTAACCATGGATTACATTTAGCTTAAAGTAGCTTCCTTGTTAGGATATTTCAGCAAAGAGGAATGTTATAATTGACTCATTTCCAAAGTTCAGAGGTCCTGTAGTTGTGTACATAATTAGTTTATCATTAAAAATTACTTCTCCTTGGTTTGTACAACCACAGCAGTGGTTTAACTCAGTGTTATCACAAGCTGTCTAGTGCAGATGATACCACAGAGTCAGACTACACTGCCTTTATGGTGTTATAATCATATTTACTGCACAGCACTTCCCTTGTTTAAGAACATACTTGACACAATTTGCATCCTGAATGTGCCTCTTCCCACTCTGCATCCAAGAGCATGGCCAACATCATATCAGAATTGCCACAATTGCTGAGAACTTGAAATAGGAAAATATTTTCTCTCATTTAGCAACACCTGCCCAAAAAGAAGCTGCTGAACTGCTGTCCAAATTATGCAAACCAACTGCCAGGTTTTAAAGTAGAAGAGGCAAGCTGTCTCCATACCCACATTTGGAGCTATGATGAAGGGAAAGGAAGGTGAATTAAAGGGGTTTTTTTAATTCAAGCAGTTGGTTACATTTGGAATTAATCATCTCACTAGAATGTTGAACTGTTAGGTCAACTCCATATAGCAGCATGGTCATGGTGAAATAAAGTCACTTACATTATGATAAGGATTGAGAAAGCTGCTTTGCAAAAGCATCAGAAACCAGTAAAGTACCTGGTTTGGAAATTGGTGAAAACTGCATATTTCACAATTTTCAAGTTTCCTGCCATTCGAAGACTTGACTGTATACCAAATACAACTACCAATTAATTTGTTGCATGTGCTTACTTCTGTTATCTTAAACACATAGTAGCTGGTTTTCATTTACTCTGTAATTTTTCTAGGAAAACACATTGGAATGGTGAGCAAAGGAAGCAAAAGAAAAAGAATTAATCACTCCAGGCTTGACAAGAGAGCAAAGAGACTCTGCTGTAGAGTCTGCAGCCATCCCAAATGCTCACATAGCCCTGAAAGCAGTGGCTGCTACCCCTGAAGGAAGCAGCCACAAGGTAGTGTCCAAGGATGGGAAAGGAAGGTTGGGTTACAGCAGTGACTGCTTAGTCCAAAGGAGTTTCTGAACAACTGCCAGCTACAATCTTCCCTTGATGCTTTTGATTCTGTCCATTCAGAGATTTCAGCAGACCAGAGAGACCACTGGCTTGGCCCATAAGGACAACTCTCACCCTCCAGTGGAAACAAAACCATCACATGAGCAAAAGCACTACTGAAGGCCACTATTTATGGGTTACAGCCCACATCCTTAAACTTCACTTCCCAGCAGCACAAAATATTGACAGCTCCTTCAGCCCCCACCCCTCGAAAATTCACCTTCCCTTGCCCTGAGAACAAACATTTCAGCACCTTCCTCTCCTGATGAGGTCCCCAGCCACCAAGCAGCCAAGGCACAGATTCCAGTGGAGAACATGGGCTGAGGGACCACAGGTGACAGTTCAACTGCTGGGACAAACCAAATACATGTCAAGTCCATGCTGCATATGTTTTCTGCCTTACACACAAAGATGCTGATTTTCTCTTGGAATTGTTTCCTTAAAAAAAATTGAGGCTGGCCAAAGATTGGAAGTTTAATCAAATTTAACCAACAGGCTTGCAGGATGGTGGAGAAAGAGAGGGATTGGTATCAGCTGAGCATCCTCCTCAGTGCATCAGAAAGGGAATTTAACAAAAACAATAACTTATTTTACAAGCCAACTTTGCATATTCTGAAGACAAAATCCTACCACAAAATTAACACTCAGATCTGCAAACCTTCATTGTGATGAGAAGTGAGACCTCTTGATCACAACCCCCTTCCAGCAGCCAATAACTCTGGTGAGAGCCCCAGGGCTGAGCCAACAATAGCCTCAACTCCACTGGGGAACCCCCAGATCTGCAGGTCCTGGTCCACCCCTCCAATACCCCACAAAGATCTAGCTCACATCTTACAACATGGTTATTTAAAACAGGCTATTCCCTCTGCTACCTAAGGATTTAAAGCCAGCTCATGCAGATTATGTCTTCCTCCAGGCAACATGAACATTCATCTTACCTGAAGGATGCAATAAGGAGGAATGATCTCTTGTGCTGTAACTATTACACATGCCCAGGCTTAAGATTAAAAGTTCTTATTCCCCGTCCACATGGACACCACGTGTGTAAGGAAATGCTTTAATTAAATTCATTGAACTACAATGTGAGCCATAATTTAAATAATAGAAAAATGAGGTATTGAATTTCCAAGGATATTTTGTAATTGGAACGAGTGCAGCTGCCAAAAGACAAAAAAGCTTGAGGGCAAACAGAGTCTATGGGCTTGGGCAACAGCAGGTAAGCAGAACACTGAATCTGAGATTGATTACATGGGTTTGTCTAGTTTGAAAAGAAAGAGACTGAAGAATTAGCAAAGTCCTCTGAAATAAAACTCACGTGTTAAAAAAAAAACAACAAACCAGCATCTGAACACACTCCATTGATAAACTGAAAACAGCAGTGTCCTCTTCCTGTGAGGACACATTCTCCTGTAGAGGAGGAGAGACAGAAACACTGCTTTGTTAGAGTGGTTTCACAGAAGTTACAGTTGGTTCAGGTAGAACTACTTACTATCTGATTAAGTCCTGCCTAATTTTTGCTAATTCTTGAGTGAAGATGCAGTGTGTGCTTAGAAGAAAGGTCACCCTCTAAGATACAAACAGCTGAGGACAGCCTTCACCAATTTCTGTGGTAATTCAACAGGATGGGAAAGTGTTCCCAGTGCAAACGAACCTTGCAAGTCACGATTCCCACAATTTGCATTTGCCATTAAAGAAAAACAAACAACAGCTTACTGCACCATCTGGGCAAGCATCCTGAGCATTTGAGGCTTCTAGGCTTTCTCTTTAAATGAAACCAGCATCTCCTGTCCTCACAGGGCACTGGTAATGCTTTCAGCAAAGGGGCAGCAAAAGTGCAGAATTGTGGAGGGCAGAAAGTACCATGGCCTGAACACTGCCTGGAGGAGCCAGCAGGGAAACCCTTATCAGACCATCAGACATACATTATGCTAAACAAAAAAATTTAAATATTATTTACTGTCCAAAGCCACAGCTCAAAATTAAGACAGTAAAATGCAGAGGTTTCAGACCTAACCCATCTCCCAGCTCTGCAGCAACTACTGCTTACTCAGTAAGAACATAAATGTATATGTATGAAATAAAAGTCTGAATGAAACTCTCAAACTCGATTCCCACAGCCTGCTCTAACACTAACTATAAATATTTTAACAGGTCCATTGTTCTAGCTTAAAGACAGAAGGACTAATAATATTATACTTCAAGTTTTTCAATAATTGGCAATATTTTGAGAGCACCTGGAGACAAAAGCTCACAGGAGAATTACAGGCTTCATTGGAAATGGTCTTACTATTGCAGAGGGGAAAAAATGGATAAGTTGATATTTTTCTAAGTCTCATTAACTTAAACCAAGTACAGAATTTGGGAGGGGTCTGACTCATGAGACTGGAATGTTCAGTGTTGTCAATACTGGATAAACTCACTGTCACACCTACCCTTTCTACATCCCAGTCTGGACAACAGAACCAAGCACAGATCTAGATTTGGATTCTAAACCCAGAAATCCATCAATGATCAAATTTAATCATGTCAACCCTCCAGTTATGAACCACCTCCAATGGACAATGAAATCACCTTTATAAGCAAGCAACTACTGCAAAATCCATTAGAAATAGCATAAAGGACCCAATTGTTTTAATTTCAAATTAACCTGGTTTCTTTCAAGTCCGAACCACTGCCAAAATAAACCACAGTGCCTATAGTTACATCATAGCACAAAAGGCAACCTAAGTATCCCTTTCCTGAGGCAATGGTGGCATCTAATCAATTTAAGTTCACATTATTAGCTGTGCAGCAACAGGAGAGGCAGGGTATGGGGACATTAAATATTGAGTGTCCTTACACAGTTCTGAAAACTCCCCACAGGGTCAGATGCCTGAAGTCTTAGCTCACAACCAAGGGCTACAACAGAATATGTGAGGGCACATATTTCTTAGCTAGGCACACAGATTTGTAAACCCTCTTTTTAAACAAATGTGTTTCTTCTGAAACCTATTTCAGACCTCTTCCCCTCTATTTTCCAGCAGTGGGCTCCAATTGCTGCCAGACCTCTGTTTATGCAAATGGGAAGAAATTCCATTTCCCATTTAGCCAATGCCACAAAAATGACCCTCTTAATTAGCTTCAGGTTCTTTTCCAGAAAGCTTACTAGGGGTCAGAAGAGCAGTAAAGCCACAGAAGAAAAAGAGTAGGAACAGCTTGGTCCTTGAACCCATAACTCCACATGAACCAGCTCAGCCTTCCTACACTGCCCTTTTCAAAAGGATCTATCCAGGGGCACAAAGATAAGATTGCCACATCCAGAGCAACCTGTGAGACAACTCCTGCAAAAGCCCAGGAGATCTGAGGAGTCCAGGAGCACTCATGGGAGAGGCAGGAGGGTGCACCTGGACAGCAACACCCCAGGTACCAGGAATGCTTTGCACCATCCTCAGCTCCATCTGCCTTTCTGTACAGGCAAGGTGATTGCTCCCTAAAAGCTGCTTTCTTTGCCACAGGCCTACACTCAGGATTTTTTAAGACACTTGCAGCTCACTGAACTCTTAAGACCCTTCTGATACAAGTCTTCTTAAAACAACTTCATCCCAAACCCTTCCTTCTATCTCCTAACACCCTTGCAACTGCAATTATGATGATTTCTGCAAGTTACCTGCACCAAGCCCAAAAGCAAGACTATAACAGGGGTTAGCTGGGGCTCTTTGACCTTTTCAGTAGCTGAGAGCACACATGCAATTTAAAATCAGTCATATTATTGCCTTTCACCCAGCCAGTAACTGAGAGATGCACAAAGGCAGGTGGACAGATATCCTGCATGGGAGAAGGAAATGGGAAACCTCTTCAAAACATAATCATTAAAATATAGGGAAGGGGGAAAAAAATCCAGCTTTGCTGATTCTATCATTGCCAAGTTAATTTCAAGTTACACATTTTTCTCTTACCTTTGCCGAGCCCTTGAGCATAAAATTTCCCAAATTCTGAGGAGCTGAGGGCAGCACAGTGGAGGCAGGACACAGATCAGGTCAGCCTCTAGGGATGCTGGCAAGAGGGCCCATCAACAGCTCCAAGCAGCAAAGCAAGCCCAGGGTCCATCCAGGGATCCTCTCAAGAGCAGCAGAGGACAATCAGAGCTGGAAATGGACAATGCCTCCTGGAGAACCCCATGCAGAAGACAGCTACCAAAACCACACCTCCAACAGCAGCTCATGAGGAAGAGGAAAGGCTGCCAACAACACCCCCACATCAATCCTTTACTGAGCTTAAATAGAACTCCTGTGCCCCTGGGAGTGGATGCAGCACTCAGCTGAAGTTGATCAGGGTCATCACAGCCAATTTGGGCCCTGACCATGAGCAGCTGGTACCACCTTTTCTGGAACTTCATCAGCATAAGCAACATGGTGAAAAAAAGATGAGCATTCAAAAGAATGCAAGTCGTTTGGAAGGAAATTCACTTATTCTCAACAATGAAGATGTAGCTTTGGAATTTCACTTTAAAGAAGAAAGAGGTGCTCACCTCCCCATTTTAGCCATGTATTTCTTTCTGAAAGCCTCATAATAAGTGTGATAGCATGATTTTATGGCACTGATCTATATATTCATTGTCAAATAAAGCATGTTAGACTATTTACTAAACAGATAAAATTAAGTCATACACAAATCCTGTCACAGCCTGTTTCTGTAATAAGACATCAAAGACTTCAAAATGAGGCTACAAAGACCATTTGGTGCAAATTCTAGAGGAAGAACATGGATCACTCCTAAACTGAACCTCATGGTACAGGGCTGGATTCTGGGTTTCATGAATGGTTGGAGAGAAAGAAAAACACAAGTCTGTTAGGGGAAGGATCCTGTTCAGAAATTGCCACAGTCAGTGGAAGCTCTCCAAAATAGCTGTGACCCACTGAAGTGATCTTCCACATCCAGAGCCCTCAGCTCTGCACTTCATGAGTCAGACTCAGCCATGGTTTCACCCCCAAGGTGTTGACAAGCAGCAGGTGACACAATTTGGCATCACCCTGCACTGCCCCATGATCCAGGGCTGTCCTTGCTCAGTCACCTCAGCACGTGGAGAAAGAGCAGATGGCAGGGGAGGGGCAGACACGCTGGCAGGAAAAGAGACACTGTCCCCCTTGGGAGTTATTTCCAGCTTTTTAGGTCTCTATGCCCTATTTGCAACAGCAACTGCCCTCACCTTGTGGCAGTGGCTGTAGGCTTGCAAATGTTTTGGACTGTGAGATGCCCAAAGACCATGGCCACTGCTTTGGCAGTGGCAGCAGCTCCTGAGGAGGCAGCAACTGGACAGACAGATTGTTTAGAAGAGATCTTTGCTCTTGTTGATGGATGTCAGAGCTGAGAACAGCACCATGCTTCTCTTCTCCTGGGAGAAAATTGGGTTTGGCAGCAAGTCCTCTCTTAGTGTCTTTTGCAAACACACCCAGATGCAACAGCACATCCACTCACAAACACAGGGAAAATATGGAGTTGTTTCATCAGTAACAGGGAATCTCTGCCAGAGGAAAATGGTGCCACTTGGAGACATTTGTCACTGTCTTTTCAAGCACAGCCTGGCACAGGGAGTGCCACAGGAAGAAGACAACACAGTGAGGGGCTGGACCACGAGCAGCTAAGGCAGAGAAAGAGTCATAACAGGGCCAATGAAAGTAGAAAATGAAAGATTTCCCAACCAAGTCACAGGGATTTGGGATTTTTAACTGGGCTCTGGGGGTTCAGTTTTAATTGTGCTTTTACTTGGTATGAAGCAGTTTTCAAAACCCATCTCAGAAGGACAAAATGAATAGGCACAGCTCTGTGAAGCTTGGAACACTCGGAGCTAAAATGCTGACTGTTATCTTGGGCAGCTCACAAATAGTCCTGACGCAAGCTGGGAACTGCTGCACCACTGCCAGCACTGCTGGAACTCCTGACCTTTTCCTGGACGTCAGATGGGAATGATTTTTAGTCTATCCGGTCTGGACTGAATTTGATCCCAAGCACTAGGGCAAGGAAAGGGAAAAAAAAAGTTTATTCTCTAAAAGCTTTACATACTGGATGCTTAAAATGTAACACTCGCCCCTTAGAGCTATATTCCCAGCTCAGAGCTGGTAAGAAGCAACATGTTTTTTGCTTTAATCCTTTCCAAAGACACATTCCATAAATGGTTAGCATCCTTGCCAACCACTCAGTCTCTTAGTGAGCCCACATACCAGCTTTAAAGTAAGCTTCTTCTAAAACCAATGCAACAGTCCTGTGGGTTAAGTTTATATTATTTCCAGATTTGTATAGCTGCAGGCTCCTTTTTAAAGTTGCAAATGATAAGTCATCTCTTTGTTGCCAGTATTTTCATTTTTTTTTTCTTCTTCTTTTTTTTTTTGGTTTAACTTTGTTTAAACTGTTCACTGATGCACTTAGTGAAAAACAGACTGTACTAGCTGTAACTTAGCAATATATGCTGTAGGAACAGGAATACAGTCTGGATTTTGCAGCAGGAGCAGTGAGGAATCCCTGTTTGGACAATTCAGTCTGTTAATAACTCCAGTACAGATATCAGTACTTAAAAACAAATCCAAGGGGGAAAAAAGCAATATATTGCAGTGACACAGCACCTTTCATCCCACAAGGCATCAGTTGCTCACTCTCAATAGCATAACTTAAATAAAGCACCCTAAAAATAGTACAAGGGTTTAGGGAACTTCCTGACTTCATGCCAGTTAATCACAGGGGGAAAAAACCAGTCATAATACAGTCACTCCTCCTCCTGGCCCCCTAGGATTGGGTAAATTCCTGACTGTTTGCTGATGGCTTCATGTCTCCCTGTCCTGATCAGCACAGAAAGGAGGGAACCAGGCACCAAAAACTTTCTGAACATTAGAGTCCTTGCTTTTCCTCTATTTCCTGAGAGACTGTAGAAATTCATTGCAAAAACGACACCACTCCCAAATTAAATTTTAAGAACGTAATTGTATGAAATCCTCCTCTTTTCACCTTTTACTCTTTTGCCCAGTTTTGTTTTCCACTGTACATTCCATCAGTCCTGCCAGGGCTCACCAAAATTCAAGCTGGAGCTGAGAAAGTGTTTGCTTCTCTTCATAAGAGGAGTTAATTTTCTCCTCTATCTTCCCCAGGTTTGAACACCAGGACTTTTCTCTAGCTTCTCTCAGGAATTTGGTACCAGAAGCAGAAACAAAGAGGAGCAAATGCAGAAAATTCCAGGGAATGATGCTACCCTGTATCTTCAGACCTCATTCCATGGGGCCTCTTCCCCTCTTGCTCACGCCAGAGCTGCTTCTGGGTAATCAGTGGGAGCTCTTTGTTTACTTAAAGCAGAATCTGCTTTTAGCTCCCAACTGCACATGAATGTGTGGAGATGTGCAGTGGTGCCCAGGGAAGGGTCTGGAATTGTTTTTAAATTACACATCCTGCAAACTCATCAGCCTCCAACTTCGCTTTGATAAACAACTGGGAATTGGTACTGGGAGCTCCAGTCAGGACTGGATTGAGGCTGACTGGCTTTTTTTGGTAACTACACTACATTTATCAGTAGACTGTGTTTGACCCTTTTTATGGATCAGCTGGGAGACCAAAGCTCCCATGCCTGCCTGTGAACTCACACTCTGGTTCTGCAAACATTTATATAAACAACTTAATCCCACATACTTGACTGGTCTCCTAATTGAATATTTGCAAGGCTTTGACTTAAGTGTAAACTGATTTCACAGGAGATCATGCAGCATTTTCTATACTTTAAAAGCAAGACTAGCATTAAAATTTTTTTTAAAAAAGTACAACCCAAAAGCATTTTCTCCATGCCTTAATTCACCCTAAATTTACCTTTTGTCCTTAAAAAGAGGAGAAAAGGCAGGATGGATAATCAGGGTGAGGGTGAAAAAGCAGAGCTGACTAGCAAGCAAGCCCAATTCCCCTTCACTTGCTCTGTTGAACTATCATGGTCAGTCTGATTGCTTGGAGGCCCCCCCAGAAATTCAGATATGGTACATCTCCTTCTAAAATTCAGGTCTCTAAGCAAGAAAATTTCAGAGGTGTTTTTGGGGGGTTTTGGTTTTGGTTGGGTTTTTTTTAAGTCTGGTTCAGCTGCTCACCCTCCTCGGGAGCAAGCAGAAATCCAGTACCCAGTTAATATGAATATTTATTCATATTATAGATGCAGTGCAGAGTTAATATGAATATTTACTGACGTTGGGCATAGGTAGGAGCTGCTTCAGAAAGCTACACTGGTATATCACAAAGGCACCACACTGCCTGGCACACTCTGGTGCAGCAGTGAAGCTGCCATCACAATTTTGCAGGCAGAATGGAGCTTCCTCCTGTCAGTGCCTCAAGCTGAGGGCTGGAAAGCCTTTAGGATCAGCCTTGGGCTGAAACAAAGCTGTTTCCCTCTCATTTCCCTTAAATGGTGTGTCTGACACTGCATCTGGGGGACATGCCTTGCTTACTCCCTGACTGTTTATCTAAATTCCAATCATGTGATTAAAATGACTGGGTTACACTTCCCAGATCACAGGGACCCACACCCTGGGATCTCTCACACGGATTCAAACCCTGAGATCCAGAGCCAGCTCTGGCTGGGAGCTGCAGTGCAGAGGGCACAGCCACTTCCTCAGCCTTGTCCAGCACAACTGGGATGGCATCAGCTTTCCAAGGGGAGCCTGTGGGCCACTGAGAGGGGGAAAAGATGGTCCTGTGGCTCATCTCCTGAAGCAAAACAGGCTCAGACCTTTGTCCAGCCATGACTGACTAGGATGGTGCAGAAACCTCACCAGGGCTTTCTCTCTTCTGCAGTTGTCTCGGTGAAGGAGGTTAGGGATAAACCAGAGATAAGCTGAGGTTTTGTTTTCTTTCCCCTGCCTTTGTAGGCTGTGGTTTCCCCGATTAGCACCAGTTTCTCTGCTGGGTCAGGCACCCAGATAAGCTTTTTGCTGCAAGTACCATCCCAGTGGTTTTGTTCCAGGCCCTTATTTACTTTAATGAGGACATAAAATAAATCCAGATGGGAGGGATAACCAGGCCGATTCAGGACTGGGCCCAACAGCTTTTGCCTCAAATTCTGCTGGCAACAGTGGATAAATTCAGTGCCAGCCATCTTCTCCTGCTGCTAGAGAAGGAGAGGAAGCTTTCCTAGCTGATGGGATGCTGTCCCACTGCTCAGCTGGTGAGAAGGAGAATTTTGGGACAGAAGGTCAGGAGAGGGAGTGTTCCCTGGACTGCAGCCTTGGTACTGCTCTCTGTAAGGGCAGGAGCCAGGAGAAAAGATGAGGGCTCATAACTAAACTCAACCAAGTCCCACTGCTGGCACCAACTCTCAGTGACATCCACGGGGTTTGGATAAGGCCCCTAATGAGCATTTATGCCTCCAACTCCAGAGGTGCCAAGAGTGCATTTGGGGAATATGAAACAGAGAAATCCCCACAGCAGCACTGCTCTCTTTAGCAGGTACTCATAGGGAGCCTGTTCCTCTGCCAGCTCCATAAAACAGGACTGGTACAGGGGGACTCATGATTTTTTTTTTGCCTTATCCATCCTGCACCACGTCAGACTGGGTCCTCCTTCCCTGCATGTCAGCATCTCCCCAGTGACACGACCTAAAATAAGAGTGCCAAGGCTGTCAGGCATTTTAAAGAGACAGAAAACAACAATAACACCAGTTACTGCTCTCTCTTCAGCTGGATCTCTTAAATGTGTTCTAGATGGAGGGCTTGGCTTACTCAAGAACAGCAGGGGAAAAAAAAAAGTCTTTGTTCAAGCATTGTTCTTCCTTCTGAGCACAACTGGGTTGTGTTTTTTGTCCCACAGTGCCACAGGTTTTTCAACACAATGGATGGAAATGTGAACTCACAGTTTTGAGATGGCAACACATCACATTCTGGGGACTAGAATTTGCTTTTGAGCTTGAGCTGTACAGGCATTAAAAGATTCATATCTCTGGACTGTGGCATTTACATGCCAAATGAGTGTGTTTATCCTGTCCTGCAAGATCTCATCACACCCTAATGAAGGACAATTTTCACTCAGTGTTCATGGAGGATAAGCAAGCTCTGGATCACCTTTCAGCTATGCACAAAGCCAGAGCTGGATGACAACAGCAGAAGTGTCAATGTACTACTGACTGAGCCTGTCCTGATGCAAGATTTTGGATTCCTGCTCCATCAGCTGGAATCCTGAGCAGTGTGCAGGGTGCAGAAGTCTTGCCACCCAGTACTAACCCAGCTCAGGCCTCTTAGCATCAAGGAGGTCACCTTACCAGCATACAGAACCAGCCTGTTCACACACAGCAAGCCAAAACATCCATCCTGGCATCCTCCTGAATGTGTAGCAGCCACTTTTCAAACCTGAGCACGTTGGGCCATTATAGGTGCACAGATTGATCTGGAATTATCCAGCAGACAGATGTCTAGGAATGACTGGGCCACTGAATTGCCAAGAAAAACAATCAGCTACTTGCAGAAAGTAACTGGGCTGGCAAGTCTACAACCTGCAGCAAAAGGAGTCAGAGTCCAACCCATCCTTTTAATATAACTGCTGATCACCATTATTTCCTGGCTACAGACGATGAAATAAATTCCTCATAATCTTTTTAACTAAGTTATGTAGCCACAGTACACACACTACAAGCCTGTAATAGCAGAAGTTGCTGTCACAGAGGAGCTTAGAGGAGTAGGCATTTTGAAAATACAATTTCATATAACTACCCAAAAGAAAGCTGGGAGAAATCCAGGCTGTGCATACCACTGGGTCTACTGACTTGGAGTAACCAGTTACCACCCTGCCAGCTAAAGTTAAAAAACAAACACACAAACAAATAAAAAAGGAAGCCCTTTTTCCTTTATGGGAACAATTATGCAGGGATGCATTACACCAGGGCTGGCAAATTCACAAGCTGCACCTGGGCAGCCCAAATGTTCCCCTTCCAGCAGACCTGCATCTCCAGCAATGAGCTGCACTCCCTCACCCTGCTGTGCATGGCAAGGCCAGAGCTGTGCAGCCCATGCACAACAGTGGATTTCACACACGGGCTCACTCGTGCCTGACTTTCTGCTCTGAGAGCTGATCATTACACTGCAATCAGCATCAATCCCTTGGGGCAAAGCACATGTCAAGGTTTACAGCCCAAACACACACAAAAATGCACTCCATTGTGCAAAGGCTGGCCCAGCTCTGCAGCTGGGGAAGGGCTGACACCACCCATGGAGCCTGGATCAGCTCCTTCTCCTCAGGGCTCGGTTTATCTTCCAAACACAAAACTCTTTTCCTGACCAAAACTGACAACAGAAACCAAACCAGAAGTGTGCTGCTTCTCAAGGTCCTGTCCTCATTTCACTGCTCACAACCTCTTACCCCACAAACCCCACCCCTCAGTCTCCTTTCTTGTTCCCTCCTCAGACTGGTGTGATGCTCCTATTGACAGCGAGTTTGTTTCACCTTTGAGTCTCTGAGTGCCTCTGGATTGCAGCCAGAATGGCATCCTCTTGTCCAAAGGGGAAGCAGTTCTCCTAAAAAACCTTCTCACACAGTAGGCATTAAAGCTGTCCCTCTCCTCCCTGAAGATAATTTGCCACAGCAGTGTTTGCTGGGCAGGGAACAAGTGATATCCTCATGATAAGGACAAGAATCACAGCTGAAGAGGGAAGGAGTGAGCAGTGCTCTTTGTCTAAGAGAAAAGAACAAGTGACAAAAGAAACAGGCAGAAGCTGAGGTGACCCAGCTCTTTAGATACCTGTTTGCTTCTGCAAATGCTCCTTCCTTGTTCTCTGTTCTTGCCAGAGCCCATCTTTCTGTTCAGACAGATACTGAAGCAGTGCTGGCTGGCCCTGGACACTCCCAGGCAGTCCCTGCTGTCTCAGCAGCCTCTTTCTTATAAAGAAAACAATTAAACTTTTTTTTTTTTTTTAATTTGGTATTATTTATTTCGCCCCCAAATCTGGCTTCAGAAATGGCTGATGAATGGCTTTAACATTTCAGACAATCAATTTTGGTCAGAGATCAAGCAAGAACCCAGATGGGAAATGATTGGGAGAGTTATTGATGATGACAGACAGATGGTTAGCAAGAAAGACTAATACCAGAGTTACCTCCAGCATCTTGGCCCCAGTGACCCATGAAGCAGCATTTTATGTGACCATCATGTCCATGAAACAGAGGATCAGATATGCTCACCCTGTGAACAAAACACTTGGGAAAACAGCTGTAATATTTAGTGTCCTTTGATCTTCCTATTGCCTCCCAATATGCTTATTGCCACTTGAAATCAATCCCCTGATGACTTCTCAGGGAAAGAGGAGACTTGTCCTACAGCCCATGTGTTACACAGGCATCCTGAACATCTCTGGTTATTAAACACCCTCAAGCACATTTCTTTTCTGGGAGAGAGTCCCGGGTGCTCCTGTAAATTATGGCTGAGTATGATGCCTTGGGAAGGCTGACCTGGAACAGAAACTGAACAGAGCTGGAGAATAAAGTAGATATTTATTGAAAGGCCTCCAGGATACACCTTGGGCAGGACAGGGCCTGACCAGGGCTACACCCAAGGTGGACCCAAAATGGTCACAAAATGGCTGAGCTGTCACTAGGTCTTACATTTTTGTAAGTTTTGGTCCATTTGCATATTGGGGTTCAATTGTCCCATTACAGCTTCAGGTTGTGAGGTCCCATCCTTCTTGTTCCTCCCTCCAGCCCACTGCTGTTTGTGCTTTTGGGCCTGAAAGTTGTCCTTGGTCTTCAGCAGGAAAATGATGTGCAGAGAGCTGACTGGCACTGAATGTGAGGCTCAGAACTGCACCCCTGGGCAGCACAGAATGTGAAAAACATGAAAGCTGAAACTTCAGGCATCAAGGTAACCACATTGCTGTCCACATTAGACTTTCCATTGTCATTCCAGAGGAAAAATGCCTCTTCACTTCCCCTCTGCAGAGAAGTACAAGTAGCACCCTGCCTCTTGTCCAGAGGTAAGGGAATGATCCCATATGTGAGCTCAGGTGTGACTTGGGAACTTGCATGAGGTAAGGCTATGGTCCTACACTGGTAAACATCATTATTCTATGGGTAAAGCTTCTGTAGTCAGCAGCAGTGAAAAAGAGAAAAAATACCAGAAATTTTTCATATAAAATGTTCAGGAAAAATGTTTTCAGGGTTTCCTATCTTTTGGAAATATTTGAACTATTTGAAACCTCCCCCAGCTTGTGCATTGGAGAAGGAAACAGTAAGAAAAGACACGGATTTGGACCAGTTTGGGTCTATAACAGGACATGGAATTTTTATAAGCCATTTTTCGTCACAGTATTTTTTCAAACTTCCCTCTCTCATCATTCTCCACAAAGATGTAGAGAAGCCACATTTTACTGATGTCCCCTTTATAATTCTTTAATTTTGCTGCTTCAGTGCTTTTGGCAGAAGCATCTACCCAGCTCTGGCTTGGATTTTAGGGAAATACCTCTATTTTGCATGGATTCACCTGCTGCTTTTTAGGATCTTGCACATCCAATAACCTGCAAGGCTCAAGTTATTCTGTTTTGCAAGGAATCAGAGGCAAAGGACACAGGACAGGGCAATCTGGCATGAGTCAGGCAGTGCTGTCATCAGTCCAGAGATTCTGACAGGTTTCCACAACACAGAAAGGAGGAGGTGATCTGAAATGATGGACAGAGTAGTAAACCAAAAGGAAGAAGCAGAGATCCTCCCCAAGCGCTCCCTCACTGTTTCTCTGTAAACAAACAAACATGTTAACAAAGGAAGAGCAAAAAGTCAAAGCCCTAAAAAGGGATAGGGACTATGAAAGCCAAGACACACAAGAATCCTGATAGAAAGGGAAGTGCTGGAAGTTTTAAAAGACAGAGAAATATAAGATGTCAGGGAGAACTCCATCATGATTAGAAAACATTTTTATTATACTTGGCATTAACAACTGAAGTCCTCTAAGACGTAGAAGGAACATCTATAACACTCCATTGTATATTAATTTACCATCCAGAAATATGTAACTCTCTGGGAACATGAGGCCTCCCTGCTGCCAGCTGCCTGCTGTGCCAGCCTGGCTCCTCACCCTCCTTGCTCTGCTCCTGGCCAAGAACATTTTCAGAAGAGGGTCAGAGAGGTCTGGGGCTGAGTTTGCTGTGCCACGAGGCCCTGAGAAGGGAGAAGCCAACACGGTTCACTGGGGACACCACCCTGCTGGGCAGGGGAGAGCCCCTTTCCAGAGAAGGGATGGAGCCACAATTCTGTGACACTGATGGAGATTTTCAGGGTTAGAAATGGTCCCTCAGCACAGGGTGTTACCCCTCGGGCTTTCCACCCCAACATCTGGAGCCCATGGGCTGATCCACAGGCAGTGCTGTGAAGGGTGCAGTGGAAAAATGGCCCAAATTCTGCCCTGAGAGACACCTCTGCTCGTGCCATATTGGGGGAAATCTCCCCACTGGAAGATTTGGCAAGCACTGGAACAGCCTAACCAGGGAAGTGGTTCAATCCCCATCCCTGGAGGGATTCAGTGGGTGTGTAGATGTGGCACTTAGGGATGTGATTTAGTGGTGGGCTTGGCAGTGTTAGATTTACAGTTGGATTTGATGATCTTAAGAGCCTTTTCCAACCTAAATAAATGGCTGCATGGGTTCTGTGTAACACCTCTGCCAAGCAGGAATATCACAGCTTTGTTTGACTGTCCTCCTGAAGCACAGAGTGTGACCAGAAAAGTGAAGAATCTCTCTCCTATGCATAGGGACTTTCTATCCTTTTTTTCCAGCTTCTCAAAAAGATGCAAAGAAAGGGATTTCAAAGCTGTGGTATTTCCTTGGATGGACTATCAGTCACCAGCCCAGAACTTTACCCATCCTGGACATTGCTGAGGGAAACTCACACTGAACAAAGCATCAGCAGGCATTACTGCTGCCCCTCCACCTGGTAAAGCAGATTTCTTGGTTGGTGCAGAACAGACCAAAAAGAAGAGAGTTTTGCTTGTAATGTTTCACTTACAAGGAAAAGCTTTGAACACTTTTCATTTCAGGGCTCACTAGGCAAATCCTGGACCAGGAAAACGATGGGTGACTGGTGTTCTCAACCCTCTCTTTTCCTCCCTCTTCCCAGGCTGAGGAATATATCATGCAGGATCCTACACAAAGGGTGAGCAGAGGTTTGACAAACACAGGGCCAAGTACACAACAGAGACTTTCAAGTGGTTGTTCTGAGGCAGTAATTTCATGGTCTGTTCAGTTCCAGGCTTTAACCTCAGTGCCAAGAATCAATGCCACATAATAATGAGAAGCCTAAAGTAGTTTTTAAATACAGAGAGAGAGAAATGCAGTACAAAATACAGCTAAAAATAAAAGAGCAAAAGTAAGCAAATAAGGAGTGCTCCAAATGGGCATGGCAGTTTCCTCTGGATCAAAATTAAGACTTAGTTACCACCCAGTCTAGTGAACCTGGAGTGGATCTGGAAGACATTAAAGATTTGGAATACAAAACACAGAGCTGAAAAATTATATTTGATTACTAATTAAAATAAACTGCAAAAACAACAGCAGTGGGCTGCCAGTATCATTGGTACTTCTGTAGTGCATCCAAATACACTGTGTGGAATTGCACTGTTCAGTCTTTGAAAGAGGAACATTTGAATAAAGATGCATAACCAAGTTTAGCACTTTAGAAACAGTGCAGAGACATCAGCCCATCCCCTGCATGTTCTGAAGTTTCAAAGCCAAACCCCAGCTGGAACTTGAGACAGGGATGAAGACCTGCATGGATCAGGCTCAGACTAGACCTGGTGCTCAGGCTGGATCCAGCTGGAATCCCCTGGGCCCAGAAGCAAGGTGGGCAAGGGGATGTTCTCACGTGCCAACTCATATCCTATATAAGATACATCAGCTTAATTTAATGCTCCGTAAAGTGCCTTTGAACTTTTATGGAAATGTCTTTATACAAATTTTAACCTTTTTTTTTTCTTTCTTTTTTTTTTTTTTTTTTTAATGGATGTCAAGGATGCTGAAAAAGAAAAGCAAAGTATCTGGGGGTTTTTGTCATTTTGTTTTGTTTAAAGCACAGTCTGAACTAAACTGGGTTCTGCCAACTGTAGATTTGCTCTGGACAATCTGGGCTGTGATTCCATCAGATCAGTCATGGTCAGGGAAAGCAGAACAGCTCTGCTGGGAGCCTCCCAGAGGAAACACAAGGGTTGGCAGACCTCATGGCAGTAATCCCCCAGACAACGTGGGTCAGGGGTCCAAAGAGCTTCTTATAGCTAGGAGACTCACAAGAGATTAAAGATGGAACTTTGGTCCACAAAAAGCTGCCCTCAGAAATTTTGTCACCAGAGGAACCTTTGTCCCTGTCCCTGCTCCCATTCCCCATTGGCAGGACTCCAGTCAGCACCAGTTCAAGGGAAGTGAATGTCCTCCAACATGAAATTTTCAAAGGACCAGAGATCTGAAAAACTAATCAGATGACTGGCTCATTTTTACTCAGGAAACTGTGGTATGTTTTAAAAACCTCGACAGTCTCTTTTGCCTTTGATGAATTACATACATTAGCCACCCCAAAGGTCTGCTCAGTAGCTGCCACCCCACTGTAACATCTTGCTTTCTTCTCCATGGGAACTCTATAAATTCACTATCCTTTCCTTGTAATCCATCTTCCTCCTTACTTCTGTCAAGGAACCGCTTGAGCTTCTTTAATTCAACCACATTTTCCCAGCCACAGCTAAAACCCTTTGGTCGTGTCCATGACAGGAAATGCCTGGTTATCTGTTAGGTAAACTGATTCATTAAATACAAAAGCTTCCAGGACAGTTTTTGGTCTTTTAAAAGCAGTTCTCAGTCCAGTCCTGTTGTCTGTTGTCCCATTCCCTTAATACAGAGTGTCTTTACCTTGGTCTAAACCCCACAGCAATATTTCAAGACCCTACCTGGGGCAGGAGTAGTTAAGACCAGCACAGATTTTCCACAGGGCACCCACCAACTCCTGAACTTCATCAAAGGGCTCCAAGGTCAGATATTTTGGCTTCAGGGTTTCTCTTTGCTGTTTTCACCAAAGTGCATCCATTGCTCTTCCAGGGTGTCAAAATATCAGCAGTCAGTCATTTTGTTTTATGCTGTCTTTTGCCCTTTGAATGCATTTAGCATTGCCCTAGAGGAAAAATAATACTGGTTTGTCAGATTTCTACAATTTCTAATCAATCCAGAACTACTCCCCTTCTGCATTCTTTCCCTCTGCCTTTCTGTATGTATTCCTTAGCTCAAGAAAGCAGATTCTGATTTCCCCTAGGCCAGTTATTGATTTTTGTTGTAACTTTACCTGCAAACATTGTTCTGCTCATTGGGTCAGATGTGAATTTTTGATGACAGCCAGAAAACATGGTACCATGCAAAAAGAATTGTACCAGGAGCATTTAACAGCAGAGCACTGTCCAGAGGGAGCCACTGCATCAGGCCCTCTGTAGATGGGTTATGAGTTGCTCACAGTTAATCTGGCATTTAATGCTGGACCAAGAAGGCAGCCAAGACCATGCAATAGCACTGAGATAGTCTCTGTAAGCCCTGTACAACTTTGCCCTTAACAAGCACAAAATAATATCTTTTTATGTTTGGTTTTGTTGTCTTTTTTTTTTTTTTGGTGGAGGAAGGGAACATTCTTTATTAAATCTTTTTTTAAATTAAAAACTGTTTTCACTTAAAAACAAAAATCCCTTTCAATGTGGCAGCCCTGTGTCTTGTATGTTTGCAGAATATATACATACTTTTTAATATATGGTGTATACATATCTGCTGCATGGGCCTAACCAAACTCAGAAGTGATAGCAGGAGTTTTCAAATAATTTTAGGAAACTTCTACCCAAAGAAAATGGCACTTACAGTGCACTCAAGTGTACCTAAAAATGCAAGTCCCAGAAAGAAATGCCATGGTCTCTTCTTTTCAGCTGTTCTTACTGCTTTCCACTCGTGGTTTGAACAAATGTCTTTTGGAAAGAGAAAGGGAAAAGGAAAGGGGGAATATGACATGAAATATGTCTGGCATGGCAGAGTAGGAGAAGGAATGGACAAATCCTGACCTCTCTGAGCTCACCAGGGTTTTGGCAGGCACCAGAGAGGGTCCTGAGCATCTCTGTGCTCCACATCCCATCCCTGCCCTTCCCTCTTCAGTGCCCAGCAGGACATGGCCCCTCATACAGGCTTCAGAGATGGATTTATTGCACTAAAGATCTGTGAGCTGGTGCCCTTGTGTGTCTTCTTTTACAAAAGAGGAATGTGTGTTGGCTGCTGAACAAGAACAGTAAAGATGGGTTGTAACAGATACAGTTAAACCACTTAAACCAACTTTTTTCATTTTATGTCTTCGCCCTCCCCCCCTCCATTCGATTCACATAACAAGCAAATCCACCCACTGAACATAAACATAAATAGATTTTCATGGGAAAGTTCATTTAAAAAAACCCTCAAGTCTTTTTTAAAATAATTTAATAGATATGTCAATGAGCAGCTGTAAGCTAAAATCATCATCATTCTTATTCTTCTAACAAAATCAAACCTAGAATCTTCCTGGGTAATTCCCACCTTTGCATAGGTCAAATGCATAAATTACATTACTTTTCCCCAGGCCTCTTCCACAGCCAAAACTAAGCCAGGATGAGCACTAAATTTCCTCACTAGATGGAGCAAGAGCATCTGGATAGTAGAAGGTATGCCAAAGCACTGCAATGGGACTCTCAGAACTGGGACAGCCCAACTCCATTTTTTTTCCACAGATTTAAAAAAATGAAATGAGAAACCACAACTTTGGGGTAAAAATATTCTGTTTGTAAAAACTGGAGATTATTTTGGGAAGTTTTTTTTTTTTTTCAAAATTCCTTAGAAAATAGACTATTCCTTAGAAAATAGTCTAAGAAAACAGGAAAAAACTCAGTTTTAAGTCTGTGCTTCTTGGAAGACTTGGAAAACCACAGAGCTCTTGTCTTTTATTCCAGCACTGTCAAGTGCTCTGCTTCAGCAGCTGAGCAATGCTTAAAAATCACGGGAGATTCCTTGATATTGTAAAAGTCTTCAGATTGAGAGGGGTTCTTGCCACCCATTTCTTCCCTGGTTCCCACCCTCAATAATGCTGTTGCACATTCCTACAAACCACACTCCTGCTGGCTTTGTTTCTGGAGGAACAGTGGTGGTGTCTCTTGTCCAGCTCAGCCCTCTGGGCAGGGATTGAGTTGCTGGTGGTGCCGGGACACCTCAGCTACTGCAAACCCATGGCAGGAAGCTGATTTGACTTTTGTAGCCATTGTTGGTTCTCCCTTGTTGAAATAAGTGCAACTTTCAGCCAGTGATAAAACTCCTCCTGGGATTAGCAGCACAGAGGGTCCAGCATGGAGTTCCAACAGTTCAGGAAATCTGGAGGGCTGCAGTGTCTCTTGGGGTAGGAGCTACTGGTTGTACTGACTGATGGAGTGATATTTTCTGCAGGTTGTCTGGCAGCTCCAGTTAAATCCACCACTGAGAGTTATTCCTGTTTTCCCACATCCTTAGATCTGTGGCAAAGTGTCACAATTTAACCCAGCTCCCTGCCAGCCCCTGCACTTTTGAGGCAAACTGCATCCTCTCCTCCTCCTTCCTGAGACTTCACAGTGGCAAAACCAGTTTATTTCCTAACTGGAGATTCAGCACGTCCTTTGTGATCTGGCATTTGATACTCTATTCTGAGGAAAACTTCTGGTGGGGAAAATACCACCACTGTTCTCTAGGCCTGAAGTTTAACAAAAATATTAACAAAAGAAAATAGAATGTAGACAAGCCTAAGGATTTTTTTAAATGTTTGGCAACCTTAATTATCAGCCCTGTTTCCAACTTGTGCTGCTTGTGTCTGCCACAAGAGGAAATGACAGGACAAATAGAAATAAAACTTACAGGCACAGAAAGTTACAAAATCCTACAAAAACTGTCTCATATTAACAACAAACCATACAAAAAGGATCATTTCTCCCCAGTGTTTGATAATCCAGGATCAGAAGGAGTCTTTGGTGCAACACGAGGAGAAAAAGTCCCCTTTCTCCCCAGCTTATTCCACCCCATAACCCAGCCCCATCCTGAACTTTCAGCTGCCTTGAGGGAGCTGCAGTTTCACACAGAGATTTGCAGTTTCTCAACACTTTATTGTGTTATTGGTGTGAGAACAATCATTTGGTGAGATGACGGATATGCCGTACTCCTGAGGAAAAGCCAACCCACAGCAAACGTTCTTAGTGGGATGAGATCCCTCTGTAATGTATTTATCTGGAGAGCTGGATGTTCATTCCAGAGAGATGGAGCACAGTGATTTTTCCCCCAGGAATGCTGTCTTGCAGCAGGAACTTTGTCCTTTTTGCCACCTTCCTTTCAGAGCATGACGTATTTCACAAAATGCCTGGGTAAATAATATTGCATCTTGAGAAGGCTAAATTGCGACAAATAAGAGGCAGGACAAGATGCAAACAAAGGCATAAAAATGTTCTTAAAATGCCAAGTATTTTTGTAGCCGATTACAATAGCTTTTTTTCCCCTCCATCTTTTTGTCCTCACAAAATATTTTCCTGTTAGACAAAGAAGCACAGACTTAAAACTGAGTTTTTTCCTGTTTTCTTAGACTATTTTCTATGAAAAAGGAATTTTGGGAAAAAAAAAAAAACTTCCCAAAATAATCTCCAGTTTTTACAAACAGAATATTTTTACCCCAAAGTTGTGGTTTCTCATTTCATTTTTTTAAATCTGTGGAAAAAAAAGAAAACCACTTTTGTCTTCTGAAATACTCTGAGAAAAAAAAAAAAAACATAACCAGCTCTTCACAATAGTAGCATATGCTTGCTCCTGCCTTTCTTTATACAGAGATAAGCACAGCTTGCTGCAGGATTAGATGGGAGACTTCCAAATCATACAGGAGGTGGCTCTGTCTCCAGTTTGCACACCTCAAACTGCTGCATGATCTCTTTTATCTCAATAAATATCTGTGCACACAGTGAGACTGAGGTCTCTGACTCAGGTTTGCTTGGATTCTCATTGTCAAATTTTGTATTGCCTTCATGGTCCTGTGTGGGGAAGAGGTACATATATTCATTATCTTATGTATGGGCTTTCAGGAAATACATCTTATCTCCACCTAAGAATATTTTGCCTTATTTTATGTGGAAAATGGGATTGTTGGTCATGTATGTCCTTGATATATTTTGAAACCCCCTAAAGTTCCTGCATGAGTGGAGGATTCACATGTTGCTCCTAATTACCTGTGGTCTTAACCTCTGACTTTGAACACAGCAGCTCCCAAGCCCCTGCATAAACCATAGAATCACTGAATAGTTTAGCTTGGAAGTTTAGGGAAAACAAAGCCTCCTGTCCTGGGATGCCACCCAGAGCTCCACCTACAGCAGCTGCACCCTGTGCCCCTGCACTAAGCATGTTCCTCAGCAGAAGGGACCTTCCAGACCATCCAATTCCTGCCCCTGCCATGGTCAGGGGCACCTTCCTCTAGACCAGGGTGGCCAAAGCCCCACCCAGCCTGCCCAGGGCACAGGGCACCCACAGCTCCTCTGGACAACCTGTTCCAGGGCCTCACCATCCTCACAGCAAAGAATTCCTTCTAAATATCCAATCTGAACCTGTTCTCTTTCAGCTTGAAGCCTTTCCCCTTGGCCTGTCACTACATGCCTTTGGAGTCCCTCTCCATTTTTCTTTTTAGGCTCCCATCAGATACTGCAAAGCTACAATGAGGTAACCCTGGAGCCTTCTCTTCTCCAGGCTGCACAATCCCAATTCTCTCAGCCTTCCCCCGTAGGAGAGGTGCTCCATCCCTCTGATCATCTTGGTGGCCTCCTCGGGGCTTGCTCCAACAGGTGAATGTCCTTCCTGTGCTGTCTCCACTGTCTCCCAAAAACAGAGACAATGAGAATTGCCATCAGGAAGACTGGAGCCTCCTTATTTGAAATATCTCTTACCTGTTGGTTATATACACACCAAACACAGACACTGACAGGCTTGGCTGTGCAAAGCAAGAAGTCCTGAAAGGATCACTGGGGGTCAGGATTGAGCTCTTAATTATCAGATGCATCCAATTAAACTGACTGCAAAGCTGACATTAATACTGTAAAATATGTTTTACAGTTACAATTGCATCAATGAGAACTGTAATACACTTATTTCCTGAGGCCATTTTATTTACTTCAAGTGGTTTGAGCTCAAGAAACACAACTGGGAAAGCATAACAAATGTGTATTTCTTGGTGGTTTGCCTAGATTTGTTACAAAGCTGAAATCTAGACACTGGTCAAATGGTTCTTTACGGATATTGGTCATAGGTCTTTCTTTTTTACTTTAATTTCCTGTTATATTTCTATTTAGAATTTGAAATTATCTGTCTTGAGAATTTCCCTTGTGGTTGCTCCACTTCAATCAGAGAAATTCATGTGGGCATTTTCTGGAAGTTAAGTATGCAGGTCTGAACTTTTTCTCAACTGTTCGGATTGCAGCTTTCAACACCAGAATTCTGCAAAATATTTAACACTCCAAGAATGAGAGAAAAGAGCCCAGTTCCCTCCACCTTGACCTGGGTCCCCAGCAGGACCTGCTGGAGCCTACAGAAAATGAAAACTAAAGGTCTGCAAAGCCTTTGACTTTCTAAGAAAAGATGTGGATGTGTTTCTCTCCTGAGTCACACTGCATTGAACCTGATGTAATCCTCCTTGCTTGTGCAATCACAGCCTGGAACCAGGAGCAGGGTCACAGCCCCAGGATGTCTTTGGACATTGGAATTGCCTGTGCTGCAGCTGAGGAGCAAAGACATCAGTCTGCAGACATCCTCTCAGGGTGGTTTTGGGCAGCACAGGACACTGCAAGGCATGCTGCAAAGCCATGGCCCTAAACAGGATGGAAAAGCTGAAGTCACACAGGACACCAAGTTTGTTGGGTCATCTTTATGAACAGCAAAATCCAGCTTTGGAGCAAATTATTAAAAAGATATAAATGTAACTATCCATGGTTTTGTTTGCATGCTACATGCATCACCTACCAAAATCAACTCTGCAGCTCAGAAAGCAATCTAATCAGGCATGGTGATGCTTCTGTGCAGATAGAGGCTTCTGTAAAACACATCCTAAATCCGATCTAGTCACTCTGGAGCTCCCTGAGTCACTGGAGAGAAGAAAATAGTGGGAGGCCACTATTAATCTCACCTAAATGAAGTGTCTAAAATAGGTCTGATGATTCACATCCTAAAGAGGATTGCTAGTCCTTCTTATCAATAAAAGGAGGCAAGGGAGAGCCTTCCTCAAGTGGGGATATTTATACTGCAGACATGTCCAAGGAGGTGGGGCAAAGCCTGTCCCATCAGTCCCCCTTGGTAAAGAAAAGAGTGTTATCAGGAACATGCCTTGAAGTGCTTCATGAAAAAAGGCAGGAACTCTTCCTCCACTTCCAACTTGGCATCATGGTTGTTTAAATTGAACTTGAAATACTTCCTGGCCCTTTGCAACAGCATTACAAGGACTTGTGAGAACGATCTTCATGCCTTTTGCAGAGCTGGAAGTGGCCAGACTGTTTTTGGACATTGATTTACTTGAATGAATGAACTCTTGCAGAGATACCTGCAGCATGGTTCTATCAATGCAGTGTAAATTGCCACAAAGACTTCTGAGCTCTAGTCTCCCAACAACTTTTACATAATAAATGGTTATTACAGTTCTTGTAGGATGAGTGAAGAGGCAGGGAAACTCCATTTTAAAAGCAAATGAATCTTTTAAGCACATTGCAAAGACAAAATGCATAAAGCTGTTGTAAATAGAAGGCAAGGTAGAAATCTCAAGCTTTCCCAGAAACCTCATTTTATTACTCAGAGCTCCATTAGGTTGATGACCAGGCTAGAACTCAGGATTATTCATGCTTTGCAATGTCTAGCCCTCTTCCTGTCTGTCCATCGAGGCTGCTGTCGTTAAAGGCCCTCCCAGGAATCTCACAAGAAATACGTGACAAGATACCGAGGTTACATTTCCAAGCTTGCTCTTTATTTCTGCATCCAGGGGAAAAAAGAGCTTGTGGGGATCTGGCCCTCTCCCTCTGCAGACAGCAGGACCTCCACAATTTACTGCAAGGAAAACAAGGATGAGGATCCCAGGTTATAAGAATCAAGGTGGACACGGCAAAAGGAGAGTGTAAAGAGCTAAATTCAGTGTGTTGTGTTTTCAGTCAGGAGTTCTGTGGTCACCAGTGGACATGTTGAACACACGAGGGCTGAACACTTGTCCAGCAACTGGACCTGCATGACAAAGGCACTTCCTCACCTCATCCTTTTTCCCCATGCTGTCTCAGAGCTGGACAAGATCACACATTCACACACTCTGCATCCACTTACACAGCTCTTCAAGTGACCTGCTTTTACAGAAATGCTGAGTTCAGTGGAAATTATTGTGCATAACACTCAAAAACAGGGACATAGGAGGCAAACCTATTAAGCACCCTCTGAATCCAGTCCAAGTAACAAGGTTTTGTGGAGCCTTTTTTCTCATCTCCGTGAAAACCAAGTCAAAGCTACATAAAACTGGAAAATAGATTGCCCAGTGTTTCAACAGCCCTTAGATGATCCTTTGGGGAGCACAGGCATATCTTATATAGCACCCCTAATATTTCTGTAATTGATTTTTCCATTCGTTAACTCAACCAACTCCTCTTTATTTCTGGCACGCCACCCTTGGACACTGAAGGAATTAACATCAAGTAGTGCCTGTTAAGCATGATGCTTTTTTGAGGGGTATCATTAACAAAAGACCTGATCCATGAGGTGATGAACAACCACAGATCTCACCAGCAGTGGTGGAGGCACACACTGGTCTTTGGCCAGCCACAGCAGTAAAAAGTCATTTGTCATGTAGCACTGCTGAGCCCATGCACAACAGAAACTCACTGCAAGAGCCCCCCAGGCCACAGAACCCTCCTACTGCTTCCATCAGGTCCTGCTATGCAACAAGTTCCACCAATGTCAGCTATGAAAAACTGCTGGGCATCCTGGTGGGAAAGAGCTTTGCTGGAAGAACAGAGAGAACAGAACAAGCAGATAAAAATTATTAAGAGGAAAACAGGTCACTCAGTGGTTCTCTCACGTGGGTGGCTTTTTCCAGCTAAAATATAAAAGTCCTCATTTTCCCCCGTGCATCGTTGGAATGCAGACAGGACTGTAAAATATAAAATGTGATCCAGCTGGAAATCCATACCTCAGCACAGCAGTTCTCAGGCTTTTTCAGATGTATCTCCCTCTCAAACCTATTCCACACTTGACCCTGTCTCCCCCCATCTAAGCACCTCTGATAAGCAGTCTGAAGCTGGCAGGACACACCATCGAGGAAGTGTCATGGAAGAAGGCTGTGTGGGAGCACCTGGATGGTACATTGTGGTTGGATGGAGGAGTTTAGGGTGAGGTCACACCAGGGGACAGGGAAAAAACCACAAAGCTGAGAATATGTGAGAAACACAGTAGCCAAAGGCACCACCCAGAGCCAAGTGGTAACTCTTACACCCCAAACAATCACAGAGGACCATGTGAGTTTTCAGCCAACTGGCATTTGTTTCCTTATTGTGCAGACAGCAGCTTTCTATGGAAACCATTTTGGCACTTGCCAGTGTTCATTTTTTTTCATTGTTCTGAACAAAGATGTCAGTATTTCTGGTGGATTCTGACCAAATCTGATTCATGCTTTCCAAGCTAAGAAAATAGGACCAAAATCCAAGCTCCTGTGGAATTTGAGTTCTAAGGTATCAGAAGGGAAGGGCAGAGAAGCTAAAAAGGGAACTAGAGGACAATAGGATATAAAGTACTAGTTCTAGTTAAAAGGAGGTATTTCTGGCCATGGAAAACACTTGAGCCAACCACACAGAAGGGAAAGCACAGAATATAAGATTTCCAGTATTGAAACAAAGTACTTTTCATTTCTGTAGGGTCTCCTAAAGCTTTCACCTGAGAAAATGAGGTCTGGGAATGTTTATTCTGTTTTGCCATTGTCCAACAAAAACTAAGCATCAGTTCTCACAACATCTCATGAAATTGAAATGTGCATGTTCATGTACTTAAAAAATTCCTTTAGAGATATGCTTTAAAGTATACACCAAGTGCAAAACCAAAGTTCATGAGTTTTGCAACACTAATGAGGACTTTTCACACCAATATGTTGGGGAAGCTCACAGAACAAGAATGAGAATTTACTTTGCAGAAGTCTTTTTCTTGAGTGAGTACCTACAGACTCACTCTACTTGGACAACTCACATCAGTCCACATATTTCAAGATAGGTGTAAAGGGGGTCTGAACTGTCTTACTCAAAGCTCAATTTGACAGCATGCAAAATACTTATAAATTTCCACAAACTCTGACAAGGAGAAAGAAGAATACAAGAGTGCTTGGAAAAATTAGTACAAGAATATCTGAAATCACATCCCTGGAAGACAAGGCACTTTCCAAATTCATTTTTTTTTTCTTTTTAAATTTGGCATTTGCTGATTGCTGAGCACCTTTTCTCATGCAGCACTGACTGGTCTGGTGGAGCTGCTGATGTGAGAATAAAGTAGGACTAATCTGCACAAGCATCCCTAGATGATGACTGCAATTTATTCCACAGCAGAACTAGCTCACCCTCATACCACTTGTTAAACCATATGGCAGTTCTGGCAGAGATAAAATGTGCTGCTTCTCAGGAGAGGGTGATGACACCTTGCTGTCCCCACGTGCACACAGGAGAGTAAAACTGATCCTGTTCTCCTGTGCATGCTTTACCACAGTGCACTTGCTCCATCTGTTGTCCACTTGCTTTTCTACAAGTCCATCTACAGCTGCAACTTGTGCAATTGCTTTGCCTTTAGAGATATTCAGGAATCTTTATGCCTGCTTCATCACTCCTAGCACAGCCAGTACCACTGACTTTCATAGACACTCTGGAAAAAAACAACCTGCAAGTTTAGGAACAGTTGAAGAACCACAGATCTTAGAGGTCTAGCTCAGCTTTAACAACTGTAGTTACTGAGAGCCTGACAAGTGTCAGAAAAGCAGGATGCACTGGGTAGTTAATTACTCAGCAAAGCATCCTCAGTCCAGGTTGTGTGATTAATAGCACATGCACGTTCTTACTTTCCATCTCTTCTGCTAGGAACAAAGAGGGAAAAAATGGCTTTTAGTGAAAGAAGCAGGCACTTCCACAAAACAGCTCTGGCAGTATCAGGGTGCTCCATGTGTGTATCCAGTTGTGCCATTTGCCCCTCATGGGTAGAAATGACCAACCTGGAAGATGGCAGCAAAGCAGCGACTGGCTCCTCTGAGGGCAACAACAACCCAAATGTAAGCACTTGCTGAGACTGGATTCACATTGCTTTCCTGGGAGAAAGAAAGAGAATTTCTTTTCCCAAATTAATATATACTAATACTTTCATGCAAGTACCAGACTGAAGGTGAGGAAATACATGCTGTGCTGAGAGAGAGCTGGGAAAAATCTGAGGAAGAACATGGCTCTTATGTTAGTGAGGCAATAATGCTTACAGACACAGCATTTCTAGTGCCAGGGGTCCCATTAGGGCCACAACTGCTTTCTGAAGCCGGGTAAGAGTAATTGCAGCACCACAGCAACAAGCACAAAGTAATCTGAGCTGGAAGGGATCCACAAGGATCATCAACATTGCCATCTCCAACTGAGGTGTGGGGTCAATGCCCCTCCTTTCAAAAAAGCCATCAGGAGTCATCTTCAGGCCACTTCATTGCACTGGGAGAGACAGCACAGCAGCACCAGCTGTAGTCTGGTATCTGCCCTCCCCTGCTCTGTCAGCATAACAGGAAGAACAAGAACAGGGAGCCTCTTCCTCTGCTCCCCCTTTTTTCTGTAGCATGGGGACAGCACCTGGCTGCTAAATTCTGCTGGAATAACCCCAAGAAGGCCTGGCTGCTGAGTAACAAGGAATAAAGCAGTGGGAGGAGGAGTGCCATGTCACAGCCATCCTGCTCTCTGTGCTAAGCTGAAGTTCCCTCTTATATCTACCCACCCCCAGAACCTCTGGCCACCATAACACAAGGAAAAGGCAGCAACACTTGATCAGCACAGCTCTCAAAAGGAGATGCCAAACACTTCTGCACCCTCTATTTGAATCATTAGTCAGTTCCCACCACAGCTCTGAGCTTCCCTGAGCAGCAGAGTTGTCATGTCAACTTCCTCTCCTGCCATGGGAATTTAATGCTGAGGAGATGCTGAGGCCAGCAGAGAAGACAGACAAGGCAAGTGTCATTTATTGTGAACTCTGAGAATGAGCACTCTCCACAAACTAAAATTTAAAAAAGAAAACCAAATGGAAGAAAAGCAAAGTTGAAATTTCAAAAATGAGACTAGGTAGAGAGTCAGTCTCCACTCAGGCTGTGCAGAGCAGGTTCATAGCAAAGTCCTTGGCTCAGAAGCATGGCAGAATGAAACCAAGCTGGTCTTCAGATGGTCTTTTCCCAATACAGGAAACAGTGGACACAGCTCTGGAACAATCTGAGGTGTTACTAAAGCAAAGTTCAAAAAGTGACTGGCAGAAAGTGAGGGAATGCACCTTAAAATACCAATACAATTTTGAACTGGTTGGCAGCAGTGCCACATTAACTGCAAAATGATAGACATCAGCACACAAATCAGACAGATCTGTTCCATTCTCCACTCAATCTCAATGCAATCACTAGACCAAGTTTTTAAAACTTTCTTTAGTATGCTTTTTTTTTAAGCCTCACAGCCATCTTCCCCACTTCTACCTGAACGTTCAACTTTTTTAGGACTTTTATACTGCCTCCCATCATCCCAGCATCCGAGGCTTTCCATGTGAAGGTCAGCAATAAGAGGCAGCCCTCAGCAGGTTTGCAGTTCCATGTGCTTGTCTTTGGAGTTCCAACTCTGCTTGGCATCAAAGTGCTTTGGAGAGTGAAGTGGGTGGCCTTGTTTCCAGAATGCACAGCTTTAAACACAGCATCAAAAAGTAATGCTTCTTACTAAAAGGAAAAGCAAAGCATGGGAATCAGTAAGCATTTGTTTAGATCCACTGTTCTGGAACTAAAGTTCCTTGTTCCATAGTTTTGAAGCAGTATCTATTCCCCCCAACACAGCTTCTTTACATGTAAACACAAGCAAGTGTTAAAATAGTTCCAGCACTATTTTAACCCAATTGATGGCATGATGTGTGATAACCAACTGCTTGAGAAGTTTTAGAGCCTTGAAGGTCAGTTTTATATTTACTTATCAGCCCTGAAAAGGAAACAAAGGGGATAGGAGTAGAAGGAAAAAAAGACTGAAGCCAAATTAAAGTCTGTTTCAGGTGAATTTATTGAGTTATAAAGAACCTGCCAACTCCACCATATTTACAAAGGTTTTCAAGAGGATCTACAGCTATTACTGCTACTGAACCACACATTAAAAATGCATAAACAAACCAAATCAACCACATCCATTATGTTAACTGTAAAAACACCATTTACCTTATAGGATTTTGAGGCACACTCAAACATAGGGAAAAATGCTTCCCAACCACTGATCCCTAAAGCAAGATACTCATTTCTCCCTCTGATGTAGCTATGCCTGAAAACCAGGAATCCTTATGCCACTGTTGATGGAACTTGGTTTCTGTTCCTCAATATACATGGTTTATGAATCAGGATTTTAATTAAAAGGTTACTCAGAATTGTGAGGTGTTAAAGAGCACAATAAAATCCCCAGTTGGTTCCATGTGATGCTTCTGCAAGGTGTTATTGCTGCCAGATGTGCCCATAAAATCCTGTCATCACTTTGGAGCCACAAGCCAAGCAAAGTCAAACTTCCCAGAGCACTGTTCACATCTCAAGCAGCACTGTAGAAACAGCATCTCCTGAAAAGATCACACTGGTGTTCTCATCTTCCTGTCCATGACTCAAAAGATGACTTCAGTCAATTTCATCCATTTAGCTGCAATTAATGCTCCCTAAAGTCCCTCATCCACCTTTCCATTCCCCTCTCCACCCACAGAAGAGATCATGGATTCTCTGAGACAAGGGGAGGAGAGACCCTGTCTGTCTCCCAGTTCAGCTGGGTTCATTGCCAAGTATATTCCAGCTAGGTGTCACATCCTGAAGAAGTTCTGCACTACAATTCCACAATGCCAAAGGGATATGGACATGGCCTGTGTGCTCACACACCTGGATGCATGCAGCTCTCACTGGCAACAGGTGGCTCTGTTAGTTTTGTTTACAAGTCTACAATAACATTTACTTGATACTAAGGTTCACACATTTAGTGTTTGGGGAAGAATTTACTAACTTGAGTGCCAGTGACCCTTCTCAGGGTTTTCACAGGTGAACATTTGCTGATCAGCAATCTAAAGCTGTAACACTCACTTGGAAACTATCACCTAAGATTCAGAGTTACTCTAAGCCCAGAAAACTAAAACCTCAGAAACTAAGCCAGTATCAAATCAAGTAGCAGAGAAGCTGCTAATATCATTTCGGAGGAAATAAAAACCAAAACAACCAAAAAACACTGAAATAGCTCTCTTGTACAATGAAAGAGGAAACATGTAACTTTTTTCCTACTGCAAGGGCTACAAAAACAAAACCAAAGAAAAGCCCAAGCACCATTCATGCATGAGAAACTACCTTCTAGCAAGAAGTCTTTTATGGAGTATGTGCTACTCTAATGTGAGCTGGCATCAGACCTGCAAAGTCTTGCTCCACATGTCAGCAGGACTGTCAGAGGCACACCACAGTCACACTGCTCTCCTCAAAAGAAAACAAACATCCTCTCACACTTAAAAAGCAGGCTACAGAGCTGCAAAGCAGCAGCTCCTCTAAGATTTTAAAACTTTATCATCAGATCAAGGAAATTTTCATTGACATTGAGATTTGTAGCTGGGCCATGGTGATGACACATTCAGCTCAAGCAGCACACACACAAGTGTCACCCATGTTGAGATCCAAGGTCAGAATCAGATGCTCAGCTGTTGAGACAGTGGGTCAGATATAAACTCTTTAACAGTTTCATATTTGCAGGCAAGATTAAGGGCAAGTCTTCAAAAGTGGAATTACCCAGGTGCTTGTACCTAAAGAGAACACAAGGCTGCCACACTGCATCCAACCATGGGGTGAACTAACTGGTCAAATGCAGTGCCAAACAACAGCAAGGCCACACTCAGTAGCAATCAAGCTATGATAGTGAGGAGGTTTACAGGAGAACACTTTCAGGCATGACAGAATATCCTTCCTTACCAGCAGGATGGCTGAATGAGCTGCACCCAGCAACACTTGCTGACACGCTTCATGCATCTCTTCCAGCCCTTCAGAGAATTTGATGCAGATAATGCCACAGTAATGTCACTGTGGAACACTTATCAAGATACCTTTGCAACTCAGGAAAGCTTAGAGGGGTTCCTTCTATGTCACTTGTGCTTAGGTTAGCAGGAATTATTTATCAATTTGACTAAGGGAAGGTCAAACCTCTAGTACATGTTACCAAAGTGTTTCAAAGGTATTTAGGTCCCCCACTAGAAGCTACATGATAATTTAAACATTGAGCAGAAAACCTTTGTGCTTCTCTTCTGTACTAAAGTCTGACTTACATCCTGTTACTGCAAGCCAGCAAAATGCAGTGATGCTAGGCTTTGCAAAGATGGTGGAGGAAAAGATTCCATCTAGATTCTTTAAAAACTGAATATAGTGTAACAAAAGACAACTATGATCACTCTAGTAGTCAGAACATCTCTACAAAATTCTCTGGACCATGAACTGGCCACAGAAGATTCAAAATAACAAAGGCAGAGAGTTGTCCAGCTGGAAGTGCTCTGAAAGACTGAAGGAAACCCATTGAGAACAAATTGACACGGTATTGTGACACAGAAGAATCACAGTTGGTAACAGAATTATCCGGTTCCATTTCATCAGTGACAGTTTTAGTGCCTGTAACATCCTGGACTTCAATTAGTTCAGTAAGCTGGTGCTTTTCTCCTTAACAGACTTGAACTGATTGTTGGTAGACACCAATAACACATCCCTTTATTTCTTTACTGGGCCATCCTCAGTGGGGGATCTGGGGCAGACTGCCCTGCAAGTCTCCATTACCTGAATCATCTCTTCCTTTTCCAGTATTGAAAACCTCATGCTGCAATCTAAATTCCAGTTTTTGAAGAGGCAGAGGGTTAAACCACCAACCTGAGACTCAACAATTGTCCCTTCCAATTATTTAGTGCTCAAAATTGAGACGTTCACACAGCACAACCTAGCAGTCATACACACATCATCACTTGCTACCACGCTGAACACAGCTGTGTTAGACAGTGGGATTTGACTTCTCAGCAGATTTTACTTTCCCTTGATCTTCCACTTTTTTGATGGCAGCTTGGATGGCTTCTTGATCACCCAGAAACTGGTGAGGGCCCAGAGGGTGCAAATTCTCATCAAGTTCAAGAAGTATGGGCACACCAGTGGGGAGGGTGACATTGATGATGTCCTCATCAGAAATGCCTGCCAAAGAAAAACAAAACAGAGTTACACCTCCAGCTTCCTCACTGCCTTATTTCTGAGGTTATCTAGTCTTAAAACAGTCAAGGACACCTTCCAGCCTCCATCAACATCACCTGCCACTCAAGGGTCAATTCCCAGCTAGGCCACAGCTTGGGAAGTACTTTAGGAACAGCTGAAGGAGAGAATTCCCATCAAGGTGAAGACAGTTTCTTCACTTCTTCAGCCTACATGTGTGAAATAAACAGGAAGAGATTTCCCTGGAGACTACACTGTTCCTTTAATACAGGACATGGAATACAATAGTTTCCCTTCCATAATTTCCAAACTCATACATCACAAAAGATGATGAGAGTCCACATGTGCTACTCCAACATGAAACAACCTCTCTACACAGCCAATACAGACTCTTTAAAAAGGCAGGATTAACAAGGTTAATTTTTCTCCTAAATTTCCTGGGCAACTCTTATCACACAAACTGTCATAACAATCAGTATTTAATGCTTCTTGTGTGAGAATCACTCTTTGTCCACATCTGATTTCTCACAAGCATACTTATAGCAGGGAAATAATCTTATTAAGAAGATTATTACTGTTCTCAGAATTACTACATACAGGATATTCATCTCCACTTTCAAATGAGGGGGAAAAAAAAGGAGGCAGAACATCAACTCGTACAGCTTGAAGCATTTTTCTTTTTTCCACTTAACTAGAAGAAATGTGTACCTGGAAACAAAGCTTATTTTATGCAGACATGTAATTAAAATATTCTGGGCTCTCATCTCAACAAAATTGCTGGTTATTTTTATATAAAACACAAATTCAAAGCCTTCAAGTGAATTTCAAACATCCTAGTCAAGTTTCCACACCAGATCTAAATAGTTGCATTAAAAGCAGTGACTGCAAAGACTTTATCCCTCAAAAAAAATCAGGCAAAAGAAAATTAGTGTCATTGAGAATGTCAAGATTTCATTTTTCCTCTCCTTTTGAGAAGCACTGAGGTCCCAGCAGCAGCCTGCTATTGTGAAGCAGGGCAGCTTTGAGTCATTCACTTAGAAAATGCACACAACCAAGCTTCTAAAGTGATGACACCACATGAACTAGACCAAGGTACACCAAGCAAACATCCTCCTGGAGCAGCTGACAAAACAGATGGTCCTCAGAACACACGGGTGTAAATTCACCAGAGATTTTCACATTAAGTAGAAAAGCAGAGCCATCATATTACAAGGAAAACACACACAAGTCAAGCAATTCAGCAACAGTGGCATGACAATAGGTTAGAAAAAAGCAGAAGTGTTCATGAGGTGAGGATCACGTGCCCCTGCCCAGAGTCTACACCAGCACCCAACTTCTGCAGTGAACCCACTCTTGCTTTGTGCTCAGCACTTGGGCGAGCCTCAAGTTTCAGAAGGGCATGGAGCACCAGAAAGAAGCCTTTGCAAAAAACTTACACCTTGTTACATATTGAGCATCAGTCCATTGAAACAAGTTACAGTCAGCTTAAGCAATTCTTGCATACAAAGGACAAATAATTCACCTGGTGTAGGCCACAGGGGAAAAAAACCTCAAAGAATACCTAAAATTTAAAAATTGCACAGAAATCAATGGGAAAAATACTGCATCCAGTCACCAAGCAAAAGCACTGTTCTCAAGGACTTTGTTTGCAAAACAAGCAGCCAAGCTGCCTGAGCTCTTATTTCAAGGTTTCTTAAGCATTAGATTTTAACAACACCCACATCACCATGTATATTCCCAGAGATTCTGTGCCTAGGAAGCGTTCTGACCACCTCCTGAATGCAGTCTCCCAGACTAAACCATTCACATACATACAAAGCTGATGAAGTCATGCAGGAGAGTTTAGGGAAACCACATAAAGTGGACAGGAGACATGATATTTAAAAGTTTCCTCTGGAGATGGATTAAACAAAACTAGCTGTAGCTACATGGATTCAAAAAATGCGTTCTACTGTTTTTACAGAACACAAAGTGACCACAATGTCAACTAGTACTGATTTACAAGGCAAAACTGTGCAGTCTAGTATAAACACACAGCAGCAAACATGATGGGTTTTCTCCTCAGGACTTTTCCTCATACAGAAGTCTGGAAACACAAGCTGAAGTCGGATGAAAACCCTGAAGAAACAACAGTGTCCTGTTGCTGTGTACAGTATTTCTGTTCTTCAGGAAGCAAGAAGCTGAGCAGGCTGGTCACACAAGCTCTGTGGCTGCAGGGAGAGCTCACTAGAACATAACCCAGCCAGCAGGCCAGGAGGAGAGCACAGGAATCACACCTTGCAGCTGCGATGGCTGCAGTGGAAGCTCACTGCTATCCAGTTACTCCATGTGCTGTAACTGTAACCAGCTGACCTTTTCCTGCTCTCCATCCCAGCTGACCTGTGTCACAACCCAGCCCATGGCACAGAGAAGGGTGAAAGGGCAAGATCTCAGCTGCTGACTACGAGGTGCAATGGTAAATAAGATCACTGAAGAAGCAACAAGTCTTCCCTCCAGTTTAATACCAAAGCCTGGGTCTCAGCACGGCTGAAATATTGTGCTGCTAAAAGCAGTCTTTACCCAAGAAGGTTTAAAACTCAGTTCCTGCCTACTTAAGAGTCATGAGAACCCACAAAATAAAGTACTCAGGGTGACTTCCTCAGGAGCCCAGAAAAAATGCTGACTAGGCTACTGCAGTCCTCAAGTGGACATCTGCCATGCTCTGTCCTGAGAACACTTCCTCACCTGCATACATGTACAGGAACTGTAGTAATTTTGTACAGCACTTATTATAAAAGAGACCTTTCAAAATCACATTCAAAATCCATCCCCAGCTCACTTATCCTCCATTTAACTGAACTGGGTAACCACACACACCAACTGGAAATATCTCCAGGCAAGCTTAAAAATTCCCCTTCTTGTGGCAGCCCATGGAGTGTTTTGAAATATTTGTACCTTGCAAAGTCCTACAGAGACAAACCCCATTGATTTTGAGCACCTGCAGCACTTTCAGAGGGGCTGGCTCAGCTTCTCCTTCCCTCTCACCTGTTCTTACCAAGTTCCTCCCTTCTACTCTTACAGTCAGAGGAACACAAAGTCCACAACAGCTATTGAGAATAAACAACAGCCCTCCTCTCTGCAGGTCAACTGCACTTGAGGCCAGATGATTCATCCAATAAAAGATCATACACAAGACCAAACACTTGCTTAATACTGGTACATTGCAGTTGAGTTCCAAATCGGGTCACAGCATCCTTCCCACATGCTTAATGAAAATACAAAAGCTTTAGGCTTGTAAGGTAAATGTTCAGAGCCACTTTCTGCCCTCCCTGCAGGCTGACAGAAGATCTGCCCCCAACAGGGCACAGGAGGGAAATAAGCACAGTGTTAGAATCTGCCTTTTGATCTCGACAGAATGTTATCTTGTTGCACAAATTTTAAGGAAAGATGGGTGGGCTATGGTTTGTAGCAGATCTTTTACATTTGTTTCACTCATGTTTGCCAAGATCTTCTGTCTGTATTAAGCTTGCACAGCCAGGCTTTAGTAGTAGGGGGCTACAGTGAGGCCCCAGAAAGGAACTGTGGAGCTGCTCTATCACTCCCATCCCCAGAACAATGGGTGAGGAGAAAAGACACAAAAATGATTGTGGGTCATGATAAAGGCACTTTACTAAAGCACAAGGAGAGGTCAAACACAGAAGCAAAGAAAAACAAAGGATTTATTCTCTACTTCCCATCAGCAGGCAATCCAGTCACTTCCCACTAACCAGGGCTTCAGCATGCAGAGTTATTGCTCCAATGTCATTACAAATGCCCTTCCTCCTTTCTCGTAGCTTTCACTGCTCAGCAGACATATGGGGTAAGGAATATCCCTTTGGTCAGTCTGGCTCAGCTCTCCTGGCACATCCCCTCCCCAGGAGCTTGCCCAAGCCCAGACTGTTTGGGGACAATGTTGGAGAGATTCCTGACGCTGTGGGAGCACTGCTCAGCAGTGGCCAAAACACAGGCCAAGGTATTTGCAATAAGGCTCAACAAGCTCACAAGAAACATGCAGCAGAACCACTGAGCAAAGACTGGGGGGAAATGACAGGGAGAGCAAGACCATCTCATTTTAAGAGCACTGAGTTGTTAGATCTCAAACTGTTTCCTTCAACTGCACTCACATAAGTAGTATTTCCTCAAGAAGGCTAAGCAGCAAAATCAGTGGAATAATCTTATTAAGAAGCCCTCAGCACACAATCCACACAAGGTGTCACAATGTCCAGCTGCAGCATGTAAACTACTGGAATACTGTTGGAAATTCTAGAATCAGGCAAAGGCCTGTTTTGAGGTACTTGACACCAGCCCCAGGGTTAAATGGCTGGGAAGAAAAAAGAGACAGCACATCAATCCTTCTTGTGGTAAATCAGTCCATTGGACTTGATCTCCAATCAGCACTTCAACAGAAATGGGGCAAGGTGGTCACAAGAATTACACTAATATCTTCATAAAGGGACACTGTCAAGAGGGTTCCAATACAAAACACTGGTTATCAGATAAAGATAAAACTATCCTCCTCCAAAGAATTGAGAAAAAAAACCACCTGCAACCAGATCCTGTGCATGCAAGATGGTCATTTAGCATGACACGATTCAACAGACATTTCATAATGACTGTAATGAGTACTTTAATTAGGTCCACTTTGTGCAATGAGAAAACAGAACAAAATCCAAACCACAATCAAAGCCTTCTGAGCACGACACTGTTGCTCCAATGACTGCACACAGGTAGAAAGCAGAACTACGTTTCCAGCTCTTTACCAATTACTCAGAACAAGGAAAAAACAGATTCAGAGCACTGAAGGCCTGTGTCAAGAAAATACCTCCTTGAAATAGTAACTTCACAAGATACTCTGTAGTCTTTCAGGAAAAGAATTTAAATTGACACTGAAATAATTAAAATTGTTTCATCAGATCCAACTGAATGAAAACATCCACATTTCCTGCCATTTAAAGTTTGATCTCTATCTTCCAAGATCAAGTTAACACCATGACTAAGATATCCAAGCAGCTGTGCAAGATTGCTGCTTGAGGCATTTGGAGCCCAGTTTTCAAAATGCCCAAAAAAAGAGGGGAAAAGGCTCCAGCTAAGCTGGAGAGGCTTAGAAAACTCCATTCAAATGCAGGACACACTAAGCTTATAAAAAAGAAAAATCCACAAAAGCACAGCCCATCTCACAGTGGGTGCTATAAATACAGTAGACTGGCAAAGTTTAAGCACTGTTGAATCAGGTCCAATTCCAGCAGGGTTCCAGAGTTAACTCACAACCTTTCAGGAGAGAAAGGGAGAGACAGTCAGCAATGCAGACAAGAAACCTCTTAGATCCAGCTAGGTTTAGGCCAAGGAAAAAATAAATAAATAAATAAGCCAAAACCAAACCAATGAAGGCAGATTGTAATACCAGGAGTCTCAAAGCTCTGTCCATACACCCCTTCAGGCCAGCTCTTCAGAAATCCAATCTCCACTACAACAAAGGGCAGGAGAGCCAGCAGTACCTGCCAGTTGTTCCTGTGTGGGAGTTGGAGTAGCTCACAAATGGTTCTTGGTCACCAGAACTAGATCCTCTGCCAAGAATTGCTCACATTTCCCTATGTAAGCACATGCTGGGAGAGTGAAGGTATACTGCAAGACAAAGGATAGCTTTATGATACTTTGAGTATGGGCAGTCCTGGAAGAGCTACACAGAGTTAGCAATTGTCCCAAAGAAAGGTTGTGCAGCACTGCTCCTCTCTGACCTCAGTGCAGCAAGAAATCCAGCCATGCCAACTCCAAAGCAACCCTTCCCAGCCCCTGCTGCTGCCAGCCCCTGACGCAGGCCTGCACAGGAGGTGGCCCAGGATCTCTGCTGGAACCTTCATTCAGCTGTCACCATTTCACCCCCAAAGGGCTTGGCCAGCACGGTTTCATGGAGCTGGTTCAGTTCTCAGGAGGGAGGGGAGTCAGCACAGCTGCACAGCTCCTCTTCTCCTTTTTCCTTTATCATTTCACACAGTGTGGACAACCACTCTGACCACATCATGGAACTGAGTGAACCAGCCCTTCCTCCTTCATCCAAGCAGTGATCTGCAGCCTCTCTAGCTCCAGAAGCCATTTGTACCTGTTCACTTCACAGGCTTCAGACTCCTGATGTCCTGACTCTTCCAGCATGGCCAAATGCAGAAAGTACTCAGCAGGCAGAGCTACAGAACAAAGGATTTTATAACCAAAACAAAACAAAAAAAAACCTGAGTGGACACAATCCAGTTTGCTGCATATTTGTAACTACAACTGTACTAGGTTGCATTCACACATATATAATCACTACATTCTGCTCTGCCCACAGAAGAAATTAATATAGTTCGACTTCCAGTTTAGGATGGAGCACATCTCCTGTGAGGAAAGACTGAGTTGGGGTTGTTCAGCTTGGAGAAGAGAAGGTTCCAGAGGGCCTCTAAGAAAGATGGAAACACACTTTTTAGCAGGGCCTAATAGGACAAATGGTAATGGTTTTAAACCAAAAGAAGATAGTTTCAGACTAGATATAAAGAAGACAATTTCTGTGATGAGGCTGGTAAAACAGTGGAACATGTTGCCCAAAGAGGACTCTTAACAGCCTGATCTAGTTGAAGTTGTCCCTGCCCATTGCACAGGGGCTGGACTACATGGCCTTTAAAAGATGTTTCCCAACACAAACCATTTTGTGGTAAATCAACAACCTTATGCTAAGCCACCAACTTGGCTGTCTACTGGGATGCATTTTCTATATTGGGATATAATGCAGTATTTGCACAAGCTTTAGGCAAGTGCCTGCTCTCTGCAGAACTCCCTGTCACATAACTTTTAAGTACAAAATTATCAGGGTGACCCATCAGAGTAACAAGAACATCTTCCACAAACCAAGCCAAGCATTTTTATTCTGCTGTGTTACAGCAATGCTTTTTTAATTAAGAGATGATTATCACAAACCTGACAAAGCAGCTGAAAAAAAACAAAAATAATGTGAGCCTGCAGAGTTTTTGTCTGTATAAACCAACCACGAAGTTTGTTTGAATATAGTTTTAAATGAACAGTGAGAAGCAAAATGAAAGCATCTGGCCCTTAATTGCACTAACATAACCAATTCTCTTCCACATCTCCCAGTTTGCTTCCTTGACCAACTTTCTACTTCCTTCTTGGAGAACACAGACATTATTACCTTGCCCAGGTAAGTAATACATAAGAGAACAAGATATAAAGCTCCAAGGCATTGAGTAAGGAGGAGAGGGGAAGGCTAAAACAAAGGCCCTTACCTTCCACGTGCTTCAGCAATGCCCTACTGCTGTTGCCATGAGCAGAGATGAGAATCATTTTACCACTTTTCAGTTCTGGCACTATCTTTTCATTCCAGTAGGGAAGGAGTCTATCGAGCACATCTTTGAGACTTTCAGCCTTTGGGAGATTCTCCTGAGGGACATCACTGCATTTATAGCGGCGGTCGTTGTAAATCTCTGCGTAGTAGGGGTGAGATTCAGAGATGGGAGGCGGGGTAACATCGTAGCTTCTCCTCCAGATCTTCACTTGCTCCTCGCCGTGGTTCAGAGCCATCTCTGCTCTGTTGAGCCCGATCAGCGCTCCATAGTGCCGCTCGTTCAGCCGCCAGGAGCTCTGAATGGGGACCCACTCCTGGCCCATCTCTTGCAGGATCAGCCAGGCAGTCTGGATGGAGCGGCTCAGCACTGAGGTGAAGACGAGGTCGAACTCAAAGCCCAGAGCTTTGAGGTGCTTGCCACAGTTCTGAGCTTCCTTTATCCCATTGCTGCTCAGCTTCTGGTCCACCCAGCTGCAGAAGCGGTTCTCCTTGGTCCAGGCTCCTTCCCCGTGTCGTAGGAGAACGAGCCTATACTTTGCCATTTTGGTTGCAGCTTAGCACAGATGGTCTGGCATCTAATAACACCACATCTGGACAAACACATGAGACAGACACATCAGACATCCCACAGATAATGCACTGCAAGTAGCTCACGCATAGCTCAATGCATCACATAGCAGTGAAAAGTAAACAACTATCAGAATCAAAGCAACCAAACAAGTGTCTGCTGAGTATGATTTTACAACTGAGAGTGGGAGGAATTCCAAACCAAGAGACCTCATGTGGGAAGGGAAGTGCCACCCTTCACCCAGCTTGTTGCAACTAGCCCACTTAAACAATTGATTAGGAGCAGATTTGTACAAGCTGTTCCAGCCTACAGGTTTCCCTCAAGTGCTTAAACAGAGCCTCACTCAGTATCACAGGCTCCCAGAGCAGCAGCTCTCCCTTACTGGGGAACTTTGAGGTACCATATGTAGCTCCAGCCCACAAGGGGTGTCCAGATCCTCACTGCTGCGAGGGAACACAGGCACAGACAGCAGCTATGGCCCTCAGCCAGAGGAACTGGAGACTGGGACAGAATTGCAACTGGCATCACACAAATCCTTATCAGCTTTTCTCAAAAGAGATGTCAACATAGTCACACTCTGCATAATTTCCTCATATCCCCATCCTGTCCTGCTAATTATGCCAGCCTATCCTTGATTTTTTTCTCCACACCACCTCCTCCATCATTCCTCCACGTTCAAGTGTGACAACACAGATACTCTGGGATGCAACATACAACTAGAGAGTCCTCATTTCACTGAATCCAAAAGTGATCTCACAGATTATCCCATCCTCTTCCTGACTTTCAAGTCTATTTTTCCTCTCCTGTCTGTGAATTACAATGCCAGATTCTTAGGCACCAGGATTAATGTTTTTACTTTTGGAGTGGGCACAAAAGGCCTGTTTGCTGTCCTCACTAAGTCAGACAGCTACACATTTATAAGGTCAAACAGTACCTTTCTCTGTTTTCTTGACCAAGCAACAGGACCTCTGGATTGTCTTCAGTGGCAGATACATTTTGACCACACACCCACGGGTCTGCCAAGGTGGTCAAAGATCTGCTTGCAGACAATAGGATGCCTGAAAGGTTCATCTAGCACAGGACTGCAACTCTGAAAACCCCACCTGATCCCTCTGACCTGAGATACAGGCTAGAGAGCAATGGACAGAGCAGGGGAAAAAAAGTAAAAATACAACTCTCTGCACTGGGGGGACTGCTGTATCTCAGATAAATTTTAAGTGCTCTCAAAACCACAGACAGTGGGAGATTGAGCTCTGATTTCTGCACACCCACCCTTCGGCTAGATTTCCATAAGAAACACACTTAAGGGAGCTCCCACCATCTCAAATCAGATGGAGCTGCTTCAATCACATTCCAAGTGTCTCAAATTCAGGCCCACTGTGACCCTGTATTAGGTCAACAGGATGGGATAGGCCCATGCATTCTGGGTTTTGGGAAACACCCAGCACAATACCAGCATTCATTTTCCAGACTTTAAAAAAAAAGTGTCTAGAAAAGTTGAATTCATTAACAGACTCATGAATTTGATCTTGCTTGTAACAGCAGCTTAGTTCTCCTCTAATTTCATGTTAAGACAGAGTCTACATCACACAAGGGCACTATGCAAAAACCCCCCAGTGCTAACTTCTGCCTAATGGCACAGCTCAAGATTAAAAAGCCTTTGAGGACTAAGATTTTTACACAATATCAGGAAGTATTGTTTGACACACAATACAAAACACAAAAAAATTGTATTCGATAAATACAAAAGAAAGTCTTATTTCATATAGAGGTAGGCTGAGATTTGTGTATGGCAAGGGACATCTCAGACAAAATCCCCTGCATGGCTCACTTTTTCCACTCCCAACAATCAGCTGCACTGTAAGCAAAGAAATCAGCTATTGCTAGGAGTCAGGTGTCATGTCACATCAGATTCAACACTAAACTGCACTCTATGAGATCCTCGGTCTATAACAAAAACAAATATTTGATAGCATTTCCACCTACAGCAACGGATCCTTACTCAACATAGCACAGATACAATTAAAAAATTGCAGTGTGTTCACAGCATGAGCTACTACACATAAAATAGCTCCACAGAAAGCTCTGTCTCTACAGATAGCTCATTATTCAGATTAATTGATTTTATTATCCACAGGAATAGATTACATAATCTACAAAACCAAATTAAGACCCGGGAACAGGGGTGATGCACCTCTTTGCCAAAGTTTAGTTGGCATTTTAGCCAAAAGCAATAATAATTTAGTTAGTATAAGAGATACACTAGCACAAAGACCAAATATCATCTGGGTGCCATAAACTCCAGTTCACTTATATAAAACATTAGGCAGAAGCACAATTCTCAAACAAATTTAGAAAGAACTAGCAGCCACAGCATTGTTTAAATATCAGTCCACTTCTGGAAGCATTTAAACTAGAAAGCCTTATAGAAACACATGGAAACAATCCCACTCACCTTTTCTATGGCAAAGGAACAACCTACACAATTCCCAGCACAGGCTCAAGAGCTGCTTTATACAGAGGCCACCACACACTCTTGGCTGGTTACCTGCAGGGAAAGAATAAACACCAAGCGCTCACAGAAAGAGCCCACAAGTGCAAATGGCTATGCCAGCCACCATTTGCTCTCAAAGCTGTTAAAAAAACCGAGAGCACACACCCCTTGTATGGGCTGGGAAAGCTATCAAATGCCGTCTCCCAAAAAGAGATGCCAGCACACAGCTCCTGCATTTCTAACAAGGGAAAGTTTCTGGTCTCCCACATGCCCCGGGATATCATTTGCTCCCTAAGATTTGTTTAGGCTGCAATTACCACAGCTCTAGCGTGCAGAAATCTACCAAAAGCAATGGGGCACCATGGAGGATACAGACAGCAGTCCTGGACCCAGCAAAAAGGCACTGAAACAGAGAAACAGTGGGTGCCCCATTGCTGGAGGTGTTCAAGGCCAGGCTAGTTGGAGTCTTGAGCTACGTGATCTAGTGAAAGGTGTCCCTGCCCATGGCACGGGGGTTGGAACTATATGGCCTATGAGGTCCCTTCCAACCCATACCATTCTGTGGTTCCGTCTATGATAGACTAGAAACCCAGCACAGGAGAGCAGCGCACGGTGCTCAGGATAACATCTTACACCGGGGGATATCTTGGCCAAGCACAGCTTTAAGGTCTAATACCAGAGGCGATCACTTCCAGGGCTCCTGCTCCAGCCGGGACGAGCTCCTCTGCTCATCCCTTTTATAAGGCGTCCCTGTGCGGAGCACCTGCGCGTCCCAGCCCTCCCCGAGCACGGAGGCTCAGCCAGAAGTAGGGCAGCACCTCCCGGACACGCGCAAACACCCGCGGCTGCCAGCGCGGGGCGGCGACCCGCACACAAACACCAACACGGGCTCGCAGACACGGCCACGGGCACACACGCGGTGCCTCCCCGCCACCGCCCCCTCGGGAAGCCGCCACTTGCCCGGGGACGACACCACCACCATCCCTCCCTGGAGCGCCGGAACAGCCCGGCCGAGGGAGCCCCCGCGAACCCAGAGCCGCTCCGCCTCCTCCCCCAGGGCCGCTCCCCGCGCCCGACGCCGCGCTCCCGGGAATTACCGGGCGGGCTGAGGCCGCGCNCGGGGCGGTGACGCGGTGCCCCGGGCGAACCGAGCCCGGCGCTGCCGTGCCCGGCCGGGGCTCGGGGATGCTGCGGCCATCCCGGCCCTCCTCCCTCCCTCCTTCCCTCCCGCGGGAATCGCGGCTCCCGGAGCGGGCCGATCTGCTGCCAGGGATCGCGGCAGAGATGCTGGCTCCCCCCGCGGGTCCGGGCACGTAGGCGGCGCTTTGTGCAACGGGGAAACGGGGTCGCGCCAGCCGCCCGCAGAGCACGACCGGAGGCAACCAAACCTCTGGCTTCTCCCGAAACCGCTTTAGGACCTTCTGGGTTTGGTGAAAAGCAAGAGTCCAAA
>VWYP01012744.1:920-70190 GCA_013400435.1 Pycnonotus jocosus | reverse complement strand
AAAAAAAAAAAAAGCTGTTTTAAAGTCTTTTACTTTCATGTTACAATGAACCCTGTGTTAACTAAGACCTTGTTAATATCTGTATTTATGATGTTTGTTTGTTTGTTTTCTCACAAATTTGATTTTCTTGTACAAATCACAAAGACCTTTCTGGTGCTTCTTATGTTTCTGTCCATGGTATGTGGCTCTCTTGCATCACACCAGTTTACAAAACAAAACTGGATGAAAGCTCAGTTTGGTTTTGAATGGAGCACAAAAATGAGCTTCCTGTATAAGAAGTCTGTCCCATGTGCCATGGTTAGATAATATCAAGAGAAGGACTGAGTCACACTGTTCTTCAAATTTACTGTAACTCTTCAGAATTCACTGGGGCTGCTCATGATTGTAAAAGGCAACAAAATCAGGCCTCTCTTTTACAGGATTGTTTCCCAGGAAACTTTAGGAGTTAGGTTGCTAAATAAATAGCTGTGTATCACAAGTTAATTTATGCTTTCTCCCCGTCCACCCCCCCTCATTTCTTTAACAAAAAAGGAGTGGAAAGACAGACAGGACTAATAAATCATGCATGATGGGGAGTCAGAATATCCGACTTCCCAGAGTTTTTCAATTCGAATTTTCATCTGTTTTACTTACATGGAAAACCATTCACTTAAATAATTTTGTGCCTGACTTCCACTCTTTTTCTATTCAGAATTAGTCTATTCCTCTACATTGTCACCAGATCCAGCTATCCATGGAAGGGTCAGGAAAAAATATTTTGCCTGTAATTCAGTATCTCCTTTTTATCTTACAAAGAAAGAGACTTTTCTGCTTCAGCACTATCCAACATTCAACATTTTGGATAGGTCAAGTACTTGTTTAAACGTTCAGTATTGCTGTTCTTATTCTTCTCTGTACATGTCTGCATCTGTAATGTGTCAAACAAGGGACTGAGCCAAGATCAATACAAGGGATGTGTGAGGGAGAAAAAAAAAATGGGCACTATGGTGCCTGTCTTGAGAAGGAATTTGCAGCAGAAGGTACATCTGGCAACAACCTGTCTTCTTTTTGGGGAAGGGCATAATGTCTGTAGAAAGACACCACAAAATGAGGCACAAGCTGTTGGACCAAGGTGTCTTGCCCTTCTCAAGATACAGAAACTTTAGAGATGAAGAAGCCACTTTATCTACTCTTATGGTTTCATGTAGTTGGGAGCACATACAGGCCAAACCAATTTTCCTGGCTTCTGCAGCCACCCACACGTGGCCACCATCTCTTCCCAGCCCCTGGAGTTCCACACGTGTTCTGGTTGCAGGACAAGCAGAGTCCCCAGCCAAGACAATTGCTGGAAGCCTCGTGCTAGAACAATGTCCAGCTCAGGGCCTCCTCCCTGCACATCCTGAATTCCTTCTGGAAATGACAGATGCTGAGAGTGCAGGAGCCCATCTGACCAACCCTAGAGCAGATCTGGAGCACAGAGCACAGTAACTGCACAGCCATGGATTAGTGAAGGACAATGAGCCGAACTTCTGTGGGAATCGCTGGACCTTCCACATCCCCACTAAATGTTCCTATTGCCCGCGGGTCCTGCCATGTGATGGGAGAAACACCACATGAGGTTCTGCTCTCGTATTTACAAAACCTGAGTAACTCAGTCAGCTAAAACAATCTGGCTCCCCTGTTGTGTACGAGTTCAGGTTATAAAGCAATTTCTATTCAGCTCTAATTGTACAGATTCCACAGTGGTATTTTTCATGTTGTTCCTAATTGAGATGAACTCATTGGTTTTACTGGGTGCTTCATTTTGTTTTGTTTTTCAAAGCTGAGGAAAATATTTCCAACACTTTTCAAAACTTTTGTGCTTTTTAAAAGGGAAAACGTATCTCTTCCTCCACTCTTAGGACATTCAATGCATCCCTTTCCTTGTCAAAACCAGACCCTGCTTACTGCTAAAACTTGAAAGGAAGCATGAAAATATTTTTCCAGAAGAACAGGAGCCTCCACTTGGCAAGAAAAATAGTCAACTGTTCTCTAAAGTGATGAGCTTTGGAAAACCTACAGCCTGCATATACGAGAAAGGAAAATCCCATTCCTGTGATAACCATGCCTACCAACAGAACTGGACAGGAATGTAGGCCTGAGATGGGTGAATTTTCCATTTATAGATGAGATGGGTCTGGATGCTGGCCATGGTGTTCTTCCTACTTAATTGAGGTTGCCTACCCCTCATTACAAAGCCCATTCTCCCACAGAAAAAACTGAGGAGGTTTGGTCTCTGTTGATGCTTTGGTACCTGCTCTTTTTACAGGGCTTGACCTAGAGAAAATCAAGCAAAGTATTTGCTAGTCCCACATTAATCCACCTCTCCAGTCTGGGATCAGAAGGTTTCTTTTTACAAGTTAAAGAAAAGACACAAAAGACACTGACATGTTCCTGCTTCCACAGCAACCAGTCCTGGCCTGTGCAAGGAAGTTGCAGTTTAATTAAACCAGTTCAAAAAGTGATGCTGTTAAATTAATGTGAAGTCTGTGGGAGGATGGATGTTATTTTGCTGGAGTAGTTTCTACTGTTTTAACTGAAGTGGTAAGGAAGGGATTTAAGCTAAATCAATACACAACATACTTCAACTGATATGTGTCCAAAAAAGGCATTTGCATCAGCATAATGAAACAGTGCAAGATTTTCATGTAGACAAGACTCAGAAGAAAATGTAACTGTATTATTCTTTGGGAATATCGTGAACATGCCTTGTTTTGCCCTTCTCTGCTGTCAACACCTCCTCCACTGCCTCCAGGGGTCTGCTCCCCACTGCCTGACAGTTTTATTAACTATCTCTTCCTGTCCTGTTTACCCTCAGGTACCCACTTGCTGGCAAGTTACACTTCTCTTTATCACCAAACCACCACCCCATTTGATGTAGTGCTCAAAAGCTGTAGCTTCCTGCAGTTCTGCTAAGTTAAAAGGTTCCTCTTCAGGGTAGTTTCAACTTGGTGTTCCCCAGATTCTGCCCTTTCCTCTGTTTATAACAGTAATAGTTACCCCAGCTTCAGAACACAATTGGCTGGGTTTTTCTCAGAACCCAAATATATTCTTTCAGGCTTCTTGTGTGCCCAGTGCTGTGGAAATGTCAGACTGTGACTACTCCTTCAGGGAAGCCCATCTTGCTCCAGAGGGTGACATACAGTGAGTGAGAAAAAGTATAAAAAAGGCCACTTTTAGCACCTACTTTCTCAGCTTTGCATGATATCCTGGCACTTCTTGAGCTCACTGGTTTACACTACAGGGTGGGGAATGTCCTTGGGAAGAAGGAAAAGGTAAATCCTTTCTCTTCTTACTGTTCCTGGTTTGTCCCCCAGAGGCCAGAATGGCCAGGCCAACACTAGGATGCAGATTCTCAGAAATTTTCTCTCCATTTTGCCCGAGCCACCAGCAGTGATGCAGTGTGGAACACAGCTTCAGGGGAAACACAGGGGATCTCTGGGGATGAGGCACTGGAAAACAGCGCTGAAATCACAACATCCAGCCATTCTGAGCACACCAGGGCCAACATGCAGAACAGCTTAGCCAGAGTTTGGTACCACACCGGCTGAACAAAGAGCTGCCACTGTTGGCAGACATTGGAACAAATGGCTCGTTTCCACACCGTTGAGTCCATGGCAAACTTCCCAATGGAAGCAGCCTCTGGCCGCAAATGTGCAGTTAACAACCCAAGGCTGTACAGCACACTCTGCTTCCTACAGCTGCACATGGCCCACAGTCCCCACAGCCAGCTGCAGCCAAAAACAAGCTGGAGCTGCTGAGCACAGGAGAGTGCTCCCAGCTGTAGTAAATCCGACCATACCAAATTTCAGATAGTCCTTCTACTTCTCCTCAGACATAAATGTTGAAGGTAAGTGCCTTGTCAACAGGAGGAAGAAAACAAGACAAGACAAGAAAACAAAACAAGACATTGATTTCCCCTCCACGTACATAACAATGCTTGAAAGTGCAAGTTTTGGAACATTTTTGAGATACAGTGGTGAGCTGAAGCAGGAGATGGTCTCATACGTTTCAGTGCAAAAGACAGCAGGGGAAAGGGAATTTTTTTCTTTTAATGTTTTTAATTTAAGAATCAGACAATTCGGAAAATTGATATGTTAGTGATAACTGGCTAATTTCCTCTTTAAACTCAGGTTTGTATCTTTTGAGTCCCTACCAGAAAATTTTCAAGTCTATTTAATTATTACAAACATAAACCATCTTTATTTTTTTTCTTCTTATTCTGTTTTAGGAAAAGAGATGGAGGAAGAGAGATTTCCAACTTCTCATCATTACAAAATCTAAGGAATACAATATCCAATTCAGTCTGCTGGGTTAAGACTGAAGAAATGCAAAAGCAGTGGCCACACACAAGTTCAACTCTGCCCCCGTGTGTGCAAACATTAAAACACATCCATCCTGGATCCTGCTCTGGTTTTGTGCTAAAGGGTGTGTTAGTTTGTGGCAGTAATTATATGTGGCATCCACAATGACCATGACACCTTTTCTCTTCTACAGTCACATGTCTCTGCATTACGAAACTCCTTTATGACTGCACTGGCTGCTAAAAAATAAGCCATAGAGATACGCCTGCTGCTCACAATAATAAAACAAGTAGAAGTGAAGAAAAGAAAAAAAAAGGAAAAGGCAATTCTGGAATTTTACCAGAGGGATGATTCTGTTAAAACTGGGGAAAAACAGGGACTTAATTTGACTTCTCATGTTTGGCACATGTGCCCTGTGTGAATGTCCCTGTTTTACACTGTGCCTCACCTTTCAGCCTGAGGAGCAGATACCTTTGGGGAGGGTGAAAAGGAGCTCCTTCTGCCTCTGCAAACTCACACTGAGGTTTCTCCAGCTGTCCCACTTCATCAGCACACAAGGTGACAAGGCTCTGTCCAGGGGACACCAGCCCAGGCCACCACCACCGGGGTGGGGACACGCTGCTCCAGCCAAGAGCTCAGCCCACAGTCACACACCCGGCAGCGAGGGAGCAGCTCCGGGAGCGAGGGGCCTCTGCATCACATCCTACCCCAGGACTCGTTTATTGACGCTTCTCAGGACTCCCCCAGTGGCAATCCTGGGACAAAGGGCCCCTGAATGAAACCTTCTCCTCTCAGGAAATCTATGGGCAGGGGGGGACTGCAAAAGAGTGTCAGAACACCTGGGCACACGGCACAAGAGGGGCACATGGCACAAGAGAGACACGTGGACAATCCCTGGGCACATGGACAGGGCACTGCAGGAGCTGATCCTGGCAGATACACCAGCCAGACCAGGACACACCTGCCCTCAACAGAGCTCTGGAAAAGCTAGAACCTCCATCCCTTCCCCATGAATTGTGGCACTCCTCTGTTTTTTCCCTAACAATGCAGATTATTTTATTATATTACCTCCAGGACCCAGTATTAACTCTTTGGCCATCAAAAAGATTCTTGACCACTGTCAGATGTCACTTCCCTTCTCAAGTCCTCTTGCAGAGAACGTAAGCCTTGCACAGACTGCTAAATCCCAGGTGCAAACAGAAGAAATTGACTGGCCCAAACCTAGATGGGAAGGAAGATTTCCTTTGAGGCTCCACCACTCCCCTCTTTGCTCTCCAAGCACTGCAGCCAAGGCTGCAGGGGCAGGAATGACTTGAAATGCAGCTCTGCAGAAGTGGGTATAGCTAAGGGAAAACAGCTCTTAGAACAGCAGGAATGATTCAGTTGTCTGTTCTTGCAGGTTCTCCTTTGCTTCCAGATCCAGAGAAATGTGATTGTGATTCCCAAATCCGTCACCCCACACTGCATTGTGGAGAACTTCCAGGTGAGGATCAGGAGTGAGCTGGGTGCTGCCCCTCAGGGATGGCTTGGCAGGGATCCTTTAGCACCCTTGCCACGGCCTCCTGCAGCAAGAGGACTGGGCTTGTTCCTTCTCTATGCTTAACTACACTTTACTGAGTGTTAACCCAGGCCTACTTTTAGAGACTTTAATCAGCAATCCTTACATGATATTATTCCCTGGTCCATGGCTTGTGGATGGATGAGCAGGCACAGCCTGCTTGGAATGCCCACACAGGAATGTGCCAGAAACATCTTATCCAGAATTAGCAATGTTCATAAAAGAATCCCTTATGTCCATAAAACAAGTTGTTCTTCATAGTTCAGCGGTCCATGTGTGACAGTGGATTCTCCAGTGTGGAGCTGCTCTTGTATTTCTCTTAGGTTTGTTCAAAGCAGTGATTTCCATTTGTATCTCTATTTAGGTGTTTGGCTTTGAACTGACTAAAGAGGAGATGGCAACTACTCTGACCTTCAACAGAAACTGGAGGATCTGTGACATGAACATGTAAGTGACACTGCTCATTGTTTTCTAAATCTCAAATTCTGAATATTTTTTACAAGGAACTTTGTGTTACAGCTTCTAGGTAACATGAAATTCAGTTTATCTTAAAAATCATGCCAAATCAAATTCCAACTGGTTTGTTATTTATAAAAACCAGTAACTCGTTTGTTATAACAACTGGTTTGTTATTTTAAAAAATAACAATTTCAGGAGAGGGCCTAATATTTTCACTTTAAAAACAAAACAAAAAAATAAACCAAATTACATTGTAATTTTTAATTCTTAGTTTTCAGGAAACTCTCTGGAACCTGAATTACAAAAAATAGGTTCTGGATGTTCAACTCCTCTCTGTCTGTATTAGAGAAGGGAGGACATGTATCTCTACCTATTCTTGCTGTAACCCCATGATGCAGGTCTTCCCTTGGTGGCTCCTCCATGCACACAGCATATCTCTAGATCACATTTAGACCATGTGTGAAAATAACATTCTCATTTTCATTTCTTTCAGGTCCAAAAATCTCAAGGAATGCCCTTTCCATGCAGAATACTGAAGGTCCCTGTAGCATGGCCTTCACTACACCTTTGCTGTCTCATTTGCCTTTGCTCTATCAAGTTCTCTTATTGCATCTGCCTTGGTGCTGCCAGTGAAGGCTAGGGATGTTTATCCCATGAGATTTGGGGGTTTTTTTGTGGAAGAAGGAAAGAGCATTTTCTACAGCACAAAATTTTCTACAGCACCACCATACAGTGATTGCCTTCAGTCGTGCATCAGCAGAAACCAGATGTCGACAAACCACAACCCACAGGTCCACAATTTCATCAAAGGTGTCCTATATTTAAAATAAAATTAACTTTAAAATGCAAAAACCTAACTGGCAGAAAGTTTTCTGTAGGAAAGACCCAAAACCCCTTCACCCAAAGATGCACAGAGGGGTGGGTTGCAGTCACCTGCACTGGGGGGACACAAATCCTGCCTGGGACACTCAGCATTTTCCCCTGCCATCCCTCAGGACACACCGTGTCCCCTCCTCACCAGCCACAGCCCCCAAGCCCTGGGCACAGCCCTGTGTTTAATTGACAAATACAAGAATTATCACAGGTTAAAGTCTTCAAAAACAACCTCTTGAGAAGACACAGAGAGATTGGTGGGACCTCAGAGGATGTTCCTGGCTCAATCCGAGCTCAGTGCAAGAAAGAGGTCAATGTCTTAAAACCAGATTAAATCTCTACCCCCATTTTATTCATGCCTTAACAAGCATCTGGAAGTTGAACCAATGCACACCATTCAGCAACATAAACATTCTGTTCCAATAGATAGTCTTCTCTCAAAGGCCCTGCCATCATCTGGCCATCATCAGCCACACGTTCAGGACAGAAATAAGTGACGTGTCCCAGGTATTGGCATGGTCTGGGCAAGGCCTCACACCAACAGGCACAAACAAAGCAAAACACAAAACCTTCTGCCCAAAATCCTCTCTTAAAAGACCGAGGTGTTTCTCTCACGGCATGCCTTGGGAAGAGCAAGCACCAGCCTTCACAGGAGAGCATGAGTTCACAGAAGAGAGAGGAAAGACAAATTGCATTCCTCAGCCCTGCTCTCTTACATGATTAAATTGCAATACCACATCCTGCAGAGGACAGCGGACAGCACTGACAGAAAAGCAGAGGAAGATTAAAGGGAAAACTAATTGTTTTGCCTGCCTTCAGTTAAATGAAGCAGAAAAATCTTGGGCATCTGCTGTGGGAGAGGCATCCAGAGAAAAACGCACCATTGTACATAATTCAGATTTATGTTTGTACCTGAAAGAATTCTCCCAGTACAAGCAAAGAGCAAAGCCTCCCAAGCAGCCCCAATAGGCCATTATGGAGCACTTGAAGGATCCTGTTGATAAATTAATTCTTTTCCACTGCCCTTTCAACACCTCATCCGGACAGCATGCTTTCCCTCTCCAAAACTGCAGTCAGTTTCTATTGTGAAATTAAAAGGCCTCCTACCATTTATTTCTACACTTGTATGTCTCTTTCTGCGGGACAACGCGATATTCGCTGAAAACTCAAGTGTTCTTCAGTTATTTTGTAAACACACTAAAACATGCTTTCTCTCAGCATTTAAAATGAAGTGATTTGTACTGCTCATTTCCGAAATTACTCGCAAACTCACCCCAAAGTGACACTGTTTGTCCCATGTTTGTGTCTCTCTCAGGGAACCGAGAGGGTGTCAAAACACCCGGGGGACACGGCACAAGCGAGATACGCACGGAAAAGCCGCGGCACAGGGCCAGGGCGGAACACGAGCCGATCCCTGCAGGAGCTTCAGCCACACCTGTGCTCAGCCCTTATCTTTCCATGAGGAATTTCACCTTTCTCCCGCGGGAAGGTTCGAAGGTCGCCCAGCCTCCCTCACACACGGACTCCTCCCCACGGCATCACCCTGGGCCGCTCTGCGGGCCCCATTGGCTGCCGGCTCCACTGCTGATTGGGCGGCGCGGCCGGCTCGCGCNGCACATGGAAGGTGAGGCGGGCACCGCGCCGGCCGCGCTGCGTGACGGGGGAGCACTTGAGGAGCCCTCACCCACACCTGTCCTGCCCTTTTTCCTTTTAGTCCCCCCCAGGTAAGGTGACAGCTGCGGTGATGGCTGCCATCGATGCCGGGTACCGCCACTTCGACTGTGCCTATGTGTACCAGAATGAGAAGGAAGTCGGGGAAGGGATCCAGCNCCGAAATTACTCGCAAACTCACCCCAAAGTGACACTGTTTGTCCCATGTTTGTGTCTCTCTCAGGGAACCGAGAGGGTGTCAAAACACCCGGGGGACACGGCACAAGCGAGATACGCACGGAAAAGCCGCGGCACAGGGCCAGGGCGGAACCCGAGCCGATCCCTGCAGGAGCTTCAGCCACACCTGTGCTCAGCCCTTATCTTTCCATGAGGAATTTCACCTTTCTCCCGCGGGAAGGTTCGAAGGTCGCCCAGCCTCCCTCACACACGGACTCCTCCCCACGGCATCACCCTGGGCCGCTCTGCGGGCCCCATTGGCTGCCGGCTCCACTGCTGATTGGGCGGCGCGGCCGGCTCGCGCGGGGAACGGCGGCGCTGATTGGTTGGCGCGGCGGGCTGGCGCAGGGGCGGGGCGCTGGTTGGTTGGCNGGCAAGTAAAAGCCGCAGTGATGGCTGCCATCGATGCCGGGTACCGCCTCTTTGACTGTGCCTACGCGTACCAGAATGAGGATGAGATTGGAGAAGGGATCCAGCAGAAAATCAAGGAAGGCGCTGTGAAGCGAGAGGATCTCTTCGTGGTCAGTAAGGTATGGATCAGATGGTCATGGGTTATGGACGTAGTGGTTTTACCGGTGGTGTTTTTACAGTAGGAGCATCTAACGTTTAACATAGTTAAACCCCCTAGCACTGGAGAAGTTTGTAATGTAAATGAGTTAATTCCTGATATTACATTCTTCTTTCCTGTGCTGTCACGCAGCCCGGAGCTCACTGCGTGTGAGGAGCACTAAGCTGGCCTCATTCCATGCTTTATTCCAAAGAACAGGGAGCATTCCTGTGCTGCGCAGGAGAGCACCCGAGAGCTTTAACCCAGGAATTCACAGTGTGCCCTGTTTTTTGTCCCCAGCTGTGGTGCACCTTTCATGAGAAGCCTCTGGTGAAGGCAGCCTGCCAGAAGACTCTTGCAGACCTGAAGCTGGATTACCTGGATCTGTACCTTGTTCACTGGCCCTTTGGCTTCAAGGTACAGTTGCAGCAATGCCCATAACTTTGCTTCTTGTGCCTGGCTTTACAGCCCAACAATTCTTCTGGTTACAAATACAATTACATGCCTGTTACCTGTGCCAGCACTGCTCTGGTGCTGAGCTTGACCTTGGCCATGTGATTCAGGCTCTTGGTCTCTGCCCCAGAGGCAGTTGTTTGTGTACCCCTTTGATCCTGAGAATGATGGCCTGAAAACTAGAGAAACTAGAGGCAGCTCTCCCAGCTCCAAGCATAAGACAGGCTGCTTTCCTTTTCTCTTGTAAATCCAGTGTGTGTTCATCTCAAAATCACCCCTTGTGCAAAGAAGGGTTGCTTTTTGCTTCTTCTCTGCAATTTCCCTTTGTGTGCTACAGAATGAGAGAACAGAAGAAAGCATTTCTCTCTTTAATCACAAAGTCCTTAATGCAGTACAGATTGAGCGGACCTTGCTTGTAGGAGCCTTAGTGTTGTTCCACTGAGACAGGAATTTAAAAGGTGAAACTTCTGTGAGAAAGTTTAGGCCCCCTCAAAGAGTTGATGTCTGAGTTTAAATATTTCTAGTCACAGCCTTTCTATGCTCCTGCAATCTGATCCCTCTCCATTCTGCCTGTTGCCTTTGAGATGCTCATCTTTTTTTCATGCTTTATTTTAACTTTATATTAACAGAGCTATTAAAAATGAAACTGTCTCATGGTGAGAGAGCAAACAGCTGCTAAATATAGTTCAGTCTTGGCATCTTCTCATAACTTGTACACAAAGGCTCTTCTAACTTTCCTAGTGTTGGTGGCTTTACACTGAGTGTTGTCATGGAAGAACTGTCAGTGCACACAATACCTCTTTTTAGTAGAGCTGGTGGTGTGTAGGCCAAAGTGTTGATGCTCCCCTGGAAAAAGAACAAACCAGTTCTTGCTAAGTGGAACTAAAGAACAGTACCTGAAGGGAGCCCATGTGAGACTGGAGGCTGTAGCTCTGACTGGTTTGTTTCCCTGTAGGTGTTTGGGTGAGCCATCACTTCCAGGGATCCAGCACAAAAACCTGTTCTTATGGGGAACAGCCACTGGCAAAAAATGCCTTAAATTCCTTCCACTTCTCAGGAAGGAAATTACTGAAATTAACACTCTTGCAGTAGAAGTTTAAGATATTGTAGTTTTGAGCACTCAAGTGGGCTTGTCAAGAGATTTTCAAGCATTTTCTTTGTCACTGACAGGCAGGAGAGGACCTGTTCCCTGCAGATGACAAAGGCATGGCTATCCCCAGCAACACTGACATTCTACAGACGTGGGAGGTGAGTCCATCCCGAGTGGAAGAGTCACATCTTCTATCCTCAGCAGTGGTGTTGGCTTCAGCAGTTGCAGAATGTTCATCTGTGTATGCAGAATTAGTTGGAAAGAATTCACAGAAGCACATGGTAGCTTTTAAAAATGTGCTTGCCATGAAGAAAAGCAGAGCATGTCAGGAAGAATGTGTTCAGTCATGTCTTATCCACTGCATGCTGACTGTGCTCCTCTTTCTGCCAGGCCATGGAAGAGCTGGTGGATGCTGGCCTGGTAAAAGCCATTGGAATCTCCAACTTCAACCATGAGCAGATTGAAAGAATCTTGAACAAGCCAGGACTGAAGCACAAGCCTGCAAATAACCAGGTAAGCTGCAAAGTGACTGCAGGGGAATACTTTTCAGGGATTATAAAGGTCTGATTACAGTTGAATGAGGAGGAAAAAGGGAGAACAAAGTAGCTGCAGCATGTACTTTAAATCCCTCTCTCTGGATATTTCTTCATACAAGCAGAACCAGAATATTTCCTTTTTGTCTCACCTTGTTGAACCACTAACTTAGAAATATTTTCCTAGGAACTGTTCTCTCTAAAGTATGAAGAATCCAGATATGAGCAATCGTTCTGACATGATTGATTCTTATAAAGCCTCTAAGAAAAAAAAAAAAAAAAAAAAAAAAAAAACTTAATANAAAAAAAAAAAAAAAACAAAAATCACATAAAGACTCGATATAAAAGTTGGTGCCCTATAGGATTATAGTCTTGTATTGTCACATAGGCCACCTGCAGGGTCAGGTGAAGGCAACCTGTAATTAGGAAATTAGCATTCAGAAAAACCTCTGGAGCAAGGGAAAACTGCAGCAGTTTTACAGCTCTCAGTCTCTGCTTCTGTGTTGGCAGATTGAGTGTCATCCATACCTTTCCCAGGAGAAGCTGATTAACTACTGCCACTCCAAAGGAATCACTGTGACAGCATACTGTCCCCTTGGACGTCCTGACGGGTAATTTCCAAGTGGTTTCGTGTAGTTTAAGTCTGAAGCATTCAGACTAATTGAGTAATGGTGCAGGTGTATATTTTTTTTTTTCCTAATTAATTAAATGGGCTAGATAGAATCTTTCTGAAGTGATTCTTTGTTGCTTCATCCTTTTCTCCCCCACTTTGTCTAGTTCTAAGCTAGAGGCACCTTCCCTTCTGGATGACCCCAAGATCAAAGCAATTGCAGCCAAGCACAACAAAACCCCAGCACAGGTGAGTAGGTGCCAGACAGTGGATACCCCTTCCTGTAACACAGCAAGTTAGGAAACCATGTCTGAAGAGAGGGAACAGCCACTGTGGTGTTACTTGTGAACAATGTTGCTTTTCTCTCTTGTTTAAAAGCCATGCAGGTTGTCCATTCCGTGGCCTGTAAGATATACTACTACTAACTCTGGCCATCAGTCAGGAAAATATTCATGACTCATCTTCAGTTGTCACTTCCCTTCTCAAGTCCTCTTGCAGAAATGAAAGCCTTGTATATAGTGCAAAACTTCTGGGTGCTAAGAAAAGGAATTGATTTGTCCAAAACCAGAATGGAAAGGAGACCTTCCTTGAGGGCTCCACCACTCCCCTCTTTGCTCTCCAGGCAATGCAACCTGGACTGCAGGGACAGGGATGATGTGAAATGCAGCTCTGCAGAAGTGGGTATAGCTAAGGGAAAACAGCTTTTGGAACAGCAGGAATGATTCAGTTGTCTGTTCTTGCAGGTTCTCCTTCGCTTCCAGATCCAGAGAAATGTGATTGTGATTCCCAAATCTGTCACCCCACAGCGCATTGTGGAGAACTTCCAGGTGAGGATCAGGAGTGAGCTGGGTGCTGCCCCTCAGGGATGGCTTGGCAGTGATCCTTTAGCATTCTTGCCATGGCCTCCTGCAGCAAGAGGACTGGGCTCTTTCTGTCTGTCTGGAAGCCAGGGCTGCAGTGAAATCTACAGTGAAGAATAGACAGAGCTCTTGGAAACAGTATGCTGATAACCTTATCAGGCACTTTACATGGGGTCTCCTGTTCTTCTGTTTCTTCCCTCTGGCAGTAGAGTCTGGAAAATCCAAAGATACTTCTTTTCCTTTCCATGTTTCCTGAATCTATCACTTATAACCAGCATCCTTTCTGATATGAACTCGTTCTTTCATCTTGTGAATCTTGCTTCTGATTTGATTTGTTCAAAGAAGTTAAATCCAGCTGGTTTTCTCTTTTTAGGTGTTTGACTTTGAGCTGACTAAAGAGGAGATGGCAACCCTTCTTAGCTTAAACAGAAACTGGAGGATCTGTGAAATGGTCACGTAAGTAACAGTTTGTGTCCTTCAAACTCTTACATTTTCAATTATCTTTATTCTGATCTCAGAGGCACTGGTATAGCTGTTCAAATTGGGTATATTTTGAAATCTGAAATAATTTTGGGGATGAAGAATCTGTTGTTATACTTCCACTTTATTGACTGAAAGGCAGGTCATACTGTGTATTCATTGTAAATCCCTTCTCCAGGAAACTTTGTATGCCTGGAATTCCAAAATGAGGGTTCTAGTTGATAACCTTGGCTATGTCCATGTGTGAGAAATGAGCATTAGGCAGTTTTAAACTTAGGGTAATTTTTTTTCTGTGGGGTATTATAAATTGATGGCAGCTGTTACACAGGTGGTTATGGTGGGGATGACCATCTGTTGTGCAGTTCAAAGCACAGCTGCTTGCAGATAGGCACCTTGGGAGCCAAGACAGGAAGTCTTGGCTGCAAGAACAGGGAAACTGCTGCTGTCTCTGTAAGCAGTGTGAGTTTTAACTCTGTATCTAGAAAGTCATGTAGTCCCACCACTGTTCAGTGCCTGAACAATAGAAAAAAGCTGGAACTTGTTGGTCTTGTAGGCTGTTTCTATACTATCAAATCTCTTAAGTTCACTCTGCAGTTTTTCAGTTCAGAGCCTCCTTTGAAGGCTCCTCTGTACACCCACTGTTGTTCTATATAGTAATTATTTTAGTCTTGAGTAATCTTTCCTCTTTGATTTCCTCTAGGTGCAAAAATCACAAGGAGTACCCTTTCAATGCAGAGTACTGAAGGTGGTTTTTTTCCCTGCCCTCTCTCAGGCCTCCAGGGTCTAGTGAGATTCTACCATTGCCTCAAATTATGCATTATGTAGCTTACACACTGTATCCCATTTGCCAGCAAAGGCACAGGATATGTGTTTAGTCACTCTGGGCTTTTTGCTTTGGTGGAAGGAAATTGTACAATTGTTCTGAAGAACAAAATGTGGGCTATGATAGTTCTCATTACATGAGTGTCTCTGCATGGCTAAAATAACAAAGGAGAAAACAGAAGAGGGAACTAGCAACGGATTATCTACTGATAACTGATTATCTACTGTCTCACATCAGCACCACTTAAGGCTGCAAGGTTAAGGATATATAAGTGTAGGAGAAAAATCCATCCTGAATAATCATATAATCACTGCCTGAAGGTAAAAGACAAAATTAACTTCTAGAGTACAGCCCAAAGCTTTCTGGAAAGAAAAATAAATGGGAGAAGTGTCCAGACCTACAGATGAATACCACTTCATACTGGGCCTTATTTCAAACACTTTTTTACAGGCTGAAACTGGACAGAGATTGATGTTTAATTTCATTCTTGACCAAAATAAAAATATTTGGATTACTGCTGGTTTGGAAGTTCTATTCTAATGTTAAAGTTAAGAAACCAAGAAGCTTTCATTAACAATGTAGGTGGAAATAATCATTCCTATTCAATTTTAAATGATGTCACAAGAGCATTGAGATCTTGTCTTGATCAAAAGTTGAATAATTTGATATAACAAGCATTGACAGAGCAATGCTGAAAAGAACAATTGAGCAGGACAAGCTTTAGTATAGACTGTGGGTCAACAAGCAACAGAAGAACAACACCTGAAATTGCTGGAAGACTCTGCATTCATAATCACTGTGGACTGATTTGGTTGGTAGCCAGTGGTGGTTTCTGGCTATTAAAAGCCCAGAGTAACAGAGACTGAGGGGGAGAGGGGAGATGAGCAGTGTTAAGCAGGGTGCAGGTGAGCCTGGCTGGGCAGTGCTAGGATAGCTGGGAGGTGTGACAGCATGGCAGTTTGGGTGTCCATATGTCCACATGTGCCTTGGGCTGGTGGGCACAGGGCACCTGCAGAACATCCGCTGCATTCTGATCCATAACATCCAGACCAAGCATGTGAAGTTTGAGCTGTGTCTTGAACAAATGAGTGGTCAAGAGACTTCCTTGAGAACAAGATGATTAACAAAAACCAGCATTTGTGAAGGTTGATAGTATTAGGGCCCAGTGCTGACTGACTTAGTCCTTGTGCTGTACTGTTTAACTCAGTATGCAGTGGGTAAATACACTTCAACAAGTTTGAGCTGCTGGCATTGTACATCACTGGGTTGTAGGGGTGAGTGCATGGATGAAAGGTGCTTGACAGATGACAGAAAGGATGAGAGACTGAATGGCACAGGAGCATCAAGAACTTGCTGTGATTAGGAGTTAACTAGATACAATGAACCATGACTGACCAGTTGGTGCAGACAAGAACTGTGGGAGGAATCTTGGTACATATGATGTGAAAGTGCCAGGAAAACAATAACTGGAAGTGCTGGAAAACTCTGTGGTGAAAGTATGGACTGCTCTGACTGCCAGGCTGTGCTGACATTGACCTAATTTTAAAAGCCCTCAATAATATAGACTATGGGGAAACAAGACTACACCCATGCAGATATCCAAAATTATGAGAACACGAGCTGTAAGAGCATGTGTTAGTGCTGAGCCACTGTCCAGACCCTGACAGAGGTCAAAGTTGAGTGCTGTATTTCCCCCAGGTGAGGCCACACTGACTCACTGGAGTACTTTATGAGGGGCACCATTACACATTGTGAATATTTCCAGGTATCATTCTCCTGTTGCTTTTATCATCCATAGCTCATATGTACCAAGAGTCCTTCAGTGCATATGTCACATTCTCTCTGCCAGGCCTTTCCTCCACTGGTGCACTTGGTGAATCCAGTTTAGCACTATTGTCTGGTGTTCTCTAACCCCATAACGGATGCAAAAAGAACTTGGCCTTTGTATGTGATTAAAAAGAAAAGATTTTGTTCTCAAATGAGGTGTGAACAAAACTTGTGCTTTTGGCTTGAGCGTTTCGGTTATGAGAGACAGGACAATGGACCTCGGTACCTTACAGCAAATGCAAACCTTCTGCACAAAATCCTTTCTAAAAGACACAGACATCTCTCAGTCAAGAAGCTATTGGAGAAAAACCCCCAGATTAGGATGGCAGCAGGCTTCTTATGCAAACAGCTTGGCTTTAATACTGTACTCCTAAAATCACAATCTTTCCATTGATTTCATTGTCCCCCAAACCAAAACCCAAGAGTCTGAGCATGCTCAGAGCAGATTTACAGAGAAGGAATCCGAGGGGGAAAAAAAAGAGTAAAAGGCAAACACTGTGTTACATAACTATTTTGTGATGTTAACTGAAACATCACATCCTGCTGAGGATGGCTGACGGTGCTGACAAAAAACCAGAAGGATTATAGAGACAAACGTGTCTGCCCTCAGGTAAGCAGGGCAAAAAAAGAGCTACAAAGCAGCTGAGTATCTGCTGTGGGAAAGGCACACAGAGAAAAATGCACTATTATATTGCCAACTGATGCTCGCACCTGAATAAATTCTCCAAACACAAGCATGCAGCAAAGTTTTGACGTAACACCTATTATTCTTCAGCAGCTTTCAAAACACATTAAAAGAAGCCTTTTCCAAACACTAGAACATTCTTCTCTATAATAACTGCTTTCTAATTAACCCTACAAATGAGATCTCCTCTCCTGTTATCACAAGCATCATCCCACCTTGGGAGGGAGCCCAGAGCCCACGGTGCAGCTGCGTGGGCTCGGGGAGAAGCAGCGCTGGCCCGGCCCAGCCCGCTGTCCCCCGGGGCTGCGGGGCTGTGGCTGTCCCGGGCGGGTCCCGGCATGGGGCGGGCACGGCCCTGCCGTCCTTAAAGGGCTCGGCGGGCGGTCCTAGCGGGCAGCATTCCCGGCTGGAGCCATGGTGACCTGCGTGCAGCTCTACACCGGGGCCAGGATGCCCGCCATAGGGCTGGGCACGTGGAACGGGGTAACGGGGACAGCGGTCGCTCGCTCTCAGAGGGGCTGGGTGCCATCTCCGGAGGGGTCCGGAGCGCTCGGGGGTGGGCAGGGAGCGGGGACAGCTCGACTCGGTGACACGTCCCCGTGGCCATCCCCGCTCGGTGACACGTCCCCGTGGCCATCCCCGCCATCCCGCCCGCGATGCCGCCGGGGATACCCTGTCCCTCCGCTGGTTTCCGCAGGCGGAGCCCCGGCGCTGCTTTTGAAGCGGCTTTCCCTGCCGTGCCCTCTGTCCCTGCCGTGCCGCTCCTGCCGCGGGGGACAAGTGACCCTTGGGTGTCCCCAGCCTGGGAGAGGCGGCGGCTCCGTCCCTCCCGCACCCGCCAGGGATGCGCGGATCCCATCCCTGCTATCCTGACCAGGCTCCCGCGGCTACCGCGGCCCCCGGGCCCCTTTCCTTTCCCCTCTCCCGTGCCACTGCACTGGAGCACTTCCTTGCTGCTTCCGTGCTGAGTAATTGTAATCCTGGGCGAGGTCCTCGGGAATCATCTGATCACTAGGTATGGCTTTAGAAGGCAATTCATGCGTTTCGAGCAAGTTCTGACAAAGAGGTTTGCACTGTTGTTAGGATGACTACAAAACCACTGATCTATACAATGCCTTGAAATAAACATTGCTGGATTTGTGTGAACAAGATATGCCAACTTTTCTTTGTGCACAGCTCTTACACACCCTTTCAGGGTATAAAAACACAGACTTGCACACCTCCTATGTCTCTGAAGGAAGCAGCTGACATAAAGTTCCAATTACAGGTGGGATGTGCCCCAGGACGAGCTGGGCTACAGCACAGTGTAACACTCTAAAGTGATGTGGATGACTAAAGTGTAGACCACTGCCCTCCACACAGAACTAAAATTCTCCCACATGGTCCCAACAGTTTGGCTGTTTCTCTTCTTAGACACAGCACTGGGAATTGAGGAGTGTTGAGCAAGACGCACTGCAGAGCTGCCTGGCACAAAACTTGGCTCCCCTGGTCCATCTCTGGCAGTGTTGGGGGCTCTGCTCTACCTGGCTGTTGGCTGAGCCTCCTTGGGACTGGGGCTATGGATAAATGCCTGGAGGCTGGTTTTAAACCCAGCAGCCTGCATTTTTAAGATGAAGAGAGCTTCAAGAGCATGGCATGGAAAAGTTCTACCTAAGACCCCACTGTATGTGTTTGTTTAGTTGCTAGATAACTAGGAAATGGCCTGTACATTTGGGTTTTTCGGGATCTTAACATTCTTTTTCCAGTCTGTAGCTGGGCAAGTAAAAGCCGCAGTGATGGCTGCCATCGATGCCGGGTACCGCCTCTTTGACTGTGCCTACGCGTACCAGAATGAGGATGAGATTGGAGAAGGGATCCAGCAGAAAATCAAGGAAGGTGTTGTGAAAAGAGAAGACCTCTTTGTTGTCAGCAAGGTAAGGTGACCTAGGATCCAGGGGAAACATATGCATAGAGGGAAATCCAGAGCAGTGGAGAAAGGCTGTGCGCTATAGTGTGGAGTAATTAGGAGAATAGCTCAGGCTCATACTGGTAGGAACTTCTTTTTGTCACTGTATTTTGTAGAGCATTATTTAAGGTGTGTTGTTCCACATCCTCCATTTTATTGGGACTGTTCAAAATACATGTTAAGCAGAAACAGTCACAGAAAGCGTGCTAGCTGTTTCCTTCTTCAAGAAAGAGCTTTAACCCAGGAGGTCACAATCTGCCTTGGTTTTTTCTCTAGCTGTGGTCCACTTTTCATGAGAAGCCTCTGGTGAAGGGAGCCTGCCAGAAGACTCTTGCTGACCTGAAATTGGATTACCTGGATCTCTACCTCATGCACTGGCCTCTGGGGTTCAAGGTACGGTAACAGCAGGGCCCTTGGTTTTCTCTCCTGGGAGAACTCCTCAGAAATGCCAGGAGAACTTGCAGCAGCACTGCTGCTCCAGGAAGAGCCTGTGCCTGCTGTGCCAGCACTGCCCCATGCTGCCCACCCCACTCTGCCCTGCCCCTGATCTCTGCCCCAATACTGCTGCCTGCACAGCGTCCTCTGCCCTCCTGATAACAGGGACACACACTCAGCACTGAGGTCAGGCCTCTGGCTGCAAGATTGACTCAGTCTGCTTAACTGTGGGCTAAATCATCCTTTCCTGCTTTGAGGGAAGGAAGGCTGTACTTTGCTGCCTGACAGAAATTATTTCCTCTGCATGTTACAGAATCACAGAACAAGAGAATGTTTCTGTCTTCCATTTCTTTCTTTAATCACTGAGTCCTTAATACAGTACAGATTGAGCTGACCTTTGCTGTAGGAGCCTTAAAGTTGTTTCACAGACCCTGGATTTCAAAAGGTGAGACTTTCTGACATCCATGTCAGAAGTACATGAAATACATCTCATCCTCCATGTACTTCAAAAGGAGCTGATGTCTCAGTCTGTGTCTAGTCTTGGCTTTTTCTTTCTGCTGCAGACAGGTTAAGACCTCCATCCTATCTGTTGCTTTTGAGCTTGTCAACTGTTTGTCACACTTGCAAAGCTGTCATGGTTAGTTTTATGTGAACAAAGAGCTTGAGTAAAAGCATCATGGCATAATACTCTGACATCTGCACACTGGATGTGGAGGAATGTGGAGTTGGGTTCTATTTCTGAGTTTGTACATCTGGGGTGTTCTGATTTGCCACCAACTTTACCTGAGGCTCCCCTCATAGAACATCTGTGTGTGTACATAATACCTTCTTCAGTAGATGTGGCTTAGCCCAAACCTGATTTAAATGTTCCTGGGACCTTAATGGTCTTTCAAAAAAAAAAAAAAAAAACCACAAAAAAACCCCCAAACACCAAAAACCAAACCCAGTTCTGTCTTAAAGAAATAATAGAGGTGTACAGGAAGCTTGTCACACGACACACAAGTGGTGTGACTTGTTTATCTATATGTGTTTTAGTGAGTCACCACTTTGCTTATCTAGGAGATAGACCTGACATTCCTAGTGGGAATGATTCCAATCATTCCTATTAGGAACGATTGCTGGCAAAATTGCAGGAACAATGTAGACAAATATTAGTATTTTCTGTACTAGTAGCTAAAGCCATCATGGTCTTCAGTTGTCCTGGTATAAATTTGCCAATAAAAAGAGTGTTTAAATCTTCTTTTTTTTCACTGACAGGCAGGAGATGAGCTGTTTCCTGCAGATGACAAAGGCATGGCCATACCCAGCAACACAGATTTTCTAGATACTTGGGAGGTAAGTTCAGCCACAGTGGGAAATGATGTTTTCTGTTACTGGCAGTCTTTTCCATGCTTTCATTGTCTTCAGCAGCCACAGAGCTCTTATGTATTTATTGCACCATATACAGTGGAGCTTCTCAGAACACATATGCTCAGTCAAGATGATAATCTTTAGTGAAGCTGCAAGCCAGAGTGCTTCACCATAACAGAAACAGAACTGTCCTCACTGTTCTTAAACTACTCAAGTACACTCTGCTGAAATAAATTAGGTTGTGATCATAACCACAGCCTGCACCACAGCCCTCTGGTACTGGCTCAAGAACAGATCATTGATTATCCTCATTTCCCATGTGAAAATAACTGAGAGTGACTTTCTGCCATCTCAAGAAAGGAGCCCTTGGGTATGGGTGAGATGAAAGACATGGCACAAACACATCAGTGTGCACTTTCCCCCAAGAGACAATCTTTGCAGGTCCAAACAGTTGTTTTTCCTTGCCCACAAAAGGAAATGAAGCCACACAAGGAATAATTCCTTCAGGGCCTGTCCTGTATACTGGTGCTACTGTGCTCCTCTTTCTGCCAGGCTATGGAAGAGCTGGTGGACTGTGGACTGGTAAAAGCCATTGGTGTCTCCAACTTCAACCATGAGCAAATTGAAAGAATCTTGAACAAGCCAGGACTGAAGCACAAGCCTGCAAATGTCCAGGTGAGCTGCAAAGTGACTGCAGGTGTCTGGTTTTGTGGGATTATAAAGATCCAATTACAGTTGCATGAGGAGATGCAAAAAGGAAGAACAAAGCAGACGCAGCACAATTACACCCTGTGATTTTTTCTGAGTACACATAAAGATGTTGTAGATCTGTGTCCTGATAGGGAATGAAGTTGTGGTGCACAAATTACAACAAGAACATCTTAAAATACTTGTTCTGTTATTAGTAATGGCATCAATCTGTTATTCATAGCAGATAATTGTTCACACAACATATGTTTTTCCTTATGTAGGAATCCACAATTCAGTCACCCAGTTGGAAAGGGAGGTCAGCTTTAACTTCTATACAGAAGCAGAGCATTTACTGACACACTAGTGACTTCCTGGTATCTAGCCTGATTTATGTAAAATTTAAAAAAAAAAATTAAAAAAGTGGTTTTATACACACATTAAAAATCACCTAATCTTTGTCTGCATACAGCAGCCATTGCCCCTTTGTATACAGGAGCTGCAGAAGTTTATCTCTTCAAGGGGCCTTGGACAGACTCAGACATCTCTTGCAGTTCTGAATTCAGTACTTCTTGCATATTCACTAGGAGTACTAAGTTCCCTCAGTCTCCAGAGCCTGCCAGTCCTTCCTCTGCATGTAGTTAGAAAAAAAGAGCATGCTGAAAGGGGAAAAAAAAAAAATCTCTGTCCAAAACTATAGCACATGAGAAAGGGACACCAATTCATGAGAAAGTGAGCTTTTATGTCTAGAACAAACGGGGGAAAACAGAGCAGATGCAGCATGTCCTTCTCATCCCACTCCACATTACTGCTGAATATACAAGGTATTAGGGTTTTCAATATTTGCTAAGCTGCTGCTTAGAAATCTGAGAAGGACATCAGAACATGCCAAGAAGCATGGGCCAAAGAACCCAGAGGTCAGCCTTATGAAATGCTCTTTCCTCAGAGCAAAGACCCAGAGGTACAAGAAATCTCACTGTAGAAGCAGGTGCTGTAGAAAACTATGGCTGAATAATACTCTGCAGAGACTGGCACATGAGGACAAATGCCAGCCTTTAAGTGCATGAGGAGATAATCCCTGCAGTGAGTTACTGCTGTACTCTCTCAATCTCTGTACTTTTCTGCTGACAGATCGAATGCAATCCATACCTCACCCAGGAGAAGCTGGTGAACTATTGCCAATCCAAAGGGATTGCTGTGACAGCCTACAGCCCCCTTGGCTCTCCTGACAGACCATGGTAAGATTGCTTTGCAATTTGTGAGGGAGTTGGCATGGATAATGCTTGGAACATTGAGACAGTAAGTGTCCTATTAGCCACTGATAACAAAACAGATTTCTGGTCTTATCTCTTCTCTGTGTAGGGCTAAGCCAGAGGATCCTTCCCTTCTGGATGACCCCAAGATCAAAGAGATTGCAGCCAAGTACAACAAATCCACAGCCCAGGTACATGGATGCCAGACTGTGGGTACACCTTCTTGTAACAGGACAGGCTGGCTCTTTGTTCCAAGTCACCTCTGGTGAGAGGCAGCAGTGCAGGATCTGTTTTCTGTGTGGCCTGCAATGCACACTCTCAAATGTGCTGTGTCATCATGAAACATTTTCTTGGCCATCTTCAAATGCTGGAATGTTTCAGTCTTCATCTCAAGTCCTCTTGCAGAGAATGAAATCTCGATAGAAGTCTGGGTGAGCAGGAAGACCTGACTGGCCCAAAACTGAATGGGAAAGGAAGCCTTTCATGTGAGGCTCCACCACTTCTCTCTTTGCTCTTCAGGCAGGGCAACCAGGGCTGCAGGGACAGGAATGATTTGAAACAGGGATAATAGCTGTTGGAACAGGTTCTGCTTCCTCCAAAGCAAGAGGAATTATTCAGTTGTCTGTTCTTGCAGGTTCTCCTTCGCTTCCAGATCCAGAGAAATGTGATTGTGATTCCCAAATCCGTCACCCCACGGCGCATTGTGGAGAACTTCCAGGTGAGTCATTAGGAATGAGCTGAGTCCATGGCATGTCCAGGGATGGCTTGGCTTCTCCCTGCACAGCAAGGGAGAAGATCCTTTATCATTCTTCCCAGCTCCTGCTCAGGCAACAACAGGTTTTTTGTCTGTTTAAGTTTAGCCCTTAGTAGAGTGTGTAAAGTTACAGTTGGAGAGCAGGAATGAACCAAGTCTTTTTTCAGTATGCTGACAATTCCAGCAGTCACTTTACATGGTGTCTTGTATTCTGCACACTGGAGATGAATTGCCACATGGTTTTTCACTGGCACTTGAGTGCAGCAGCACACCACAAAAGGCTTATGTAGAGCAAGCAGTGTTAAGAAAACAGTTGTGGTGCTCACAAACCATGTTGTTCTATTGTTAATTCAGTGGTCTTTGACTGCAAGTGGTCATTGAGATTTCAAAAAGCCTAGATAGATTAAGTGAAATACAGAAACCTTGTGGATGTGCCTTTGGAATAAGACAGAAAGATGCATCTCTCACAAGTGGCAGATGCAAGAGCTTGCCAAGTGTCCTGCAACAGCTGGCATGTGTAATTATAACTTCGGATTAATTTTTCTACTCCCTCTGCCAATGCATTCTTGGTGATACAGAGAGATGTCTTTTCCATGAAGCAGTCACATCTTCTAACCAGCTACCCTCCCTTGCAGATTTGTTCTTTAATTTTATGGATTTTTCTTACAGCCTCTGGTTTGTTCAAAGAGGTGTATTCCCAGCTGTTTCTCTTTTTAGGTGTTTGACTTCAAATTGACTAAAGAGGAAATGGCAACTATTTTCAGCTTTAACAGAAACTGGAGAGTCTATACAATGAGCATGTAAGTGGTAGCATTCAGTATTTTTCTCCAAACCCATAAGTTATAAATACTATATACAGAGGTTTTACATCTAAATACTGCCTAGAATGCCAAGACCCTGAATGCTGAAGTAATTGGGATGTTCCAAGTGTACAAAAAACACATACTGTAGAGGAAAACAAATCTGGAATGAACCCATCCTTCAATTACAGAGTTCAGATCCCACCTTAGTGGCCTCTTTAGGCAAAACTAGAAAGGAAAACTATGACTAAAACGAAGTCTTCTATTCCCTGCAGGGGCAAAACTCACAAGGACTACCCATTCAATGCAGAATACTGAAGATGCTAATATCCTGCCCCCCTTCAGAGCTTGGTCTGATATTCCTCCTATCAATTTATCTGACTTTCTTATTGCATTTCTCCTCCTGCAGCCACTGAAGTCACAGCATACGTATTCAGTGATCACCTTTTGTTTATTTTTTCTGAAAGATGCAGTAAAATTGTTCCAAAAGAATAAAATGGGGGCTGTAATCATTTCCTCTCAAAATGTGGATTGAGTAATCCACATTTAGCAAGGGAGAGACTTTGAATGACACATTCACATTTTTAATTTATCTTGCTTCAACACAACAGGCTGAGGAGGACAGTTCACAGTTATGGGAGAAAAATCTGAGAAATGCAAACTAAAGGCCAGCAGTTCTATCACTCCAGAAGTAACTGAGAAAGGAGTTTTTCCTACTTAGGAAAAACTTTCCCTTAGGGAAAAGAAACAAACCCAAAACAACTCCATAAGCAGAACACACACAGAGGTGTGTGGTCGGCAGTATTTTCAGCCAGGTTTTCTCCTGAGTGTGTGGATTTTTCCCTGGGACAGGGCACATTCCCCATTCACCTGCGGGCAGCAGAGGGCGGCCATCCCTCAGCCACCCGCGCTGTCCCCTCCCTGCCGGCCCCAGCCCCGGCAGTGGCACGGGGCCAGCATCTCCTCTGGCTCTGTCAGCTTCGGGGCCAAATTCTCCTGGCCGCACCTGATGGTCCTCTAGCTCCATCCACCTCTCCCTTCAGCCCAGCCACCCATCCGCCTCTGTCCTTTGCCCCACAGCCCCAGGGGAGACCAGGAGGTATTTGCTTTTGGGGCTGTGTCACCCTTGCACTGCCAACGCCTGGGCAGGTCACCAAACACAATCTTGAAGTTGCACACGTGGGTTGCAAGGCTAAAGAGCAAAAACCTTTGTTCGAGAAAACGAGCACCTTATGGACTTCTTTCCAAAATTTCCACTTTAAATTCATGAAAATGTAATGCAAGAATGTTTGCTTTGCAGCTTCTTAAAGGCAGCAACCCATAAAACCTTCTGTAATCCCCAGGCTGAAGTGTGACTTAGCTCTGCTGAGATCAAATACACATTTTTCTTGAACAGTAAAGGTATAATGTTACTGTGATGCCAAAGTTTGGAGCACTGTCTTTTTAGTGAATACGCTCTCCAGCACAGGTTACCCAGTGGCCACAGAGCCTTCAGGGGTTTCCTTGTTCAAGTATAACTCATCCATCAGCTGCAGTCCCCTTGGAATTAAGTGCTTTCAGCATGGATCTCCTTCAAAAAGTGCACCTGTGTCTCCAGAAGTATTCCTGAGTCATGGTACTGTGAGCTTAAATTGTGGCATGGGACAGGCTGTTTATACCTGTGTCAGTGGTCTCCACACAGGTCACCACTGCCATCCCCTGATGCCAGCTGCAATTTATGTTCTTTACATTCCACCCTGCACTTTATTGAAAGATATATTAAGAATTGTTTCACCCTTATTCAAACTCCATCTTTACCATAATCACCATCTTACTGCAATATTCATTATAAACTCCACCCTTTGCCCCTGCAGACCAGTGTAGTTAACACCTCACCAGTGCAAACTTAAGACACATATCCCAAACCCACCCCTTCTCCCACAGACAAAATTATCAGGATCAACACTGCAACAGTCAACATATTTTCCAACCGCTTCTAGAAAGCTTTCCAAGCTGAACTCCCAGCACCATCCTTGCTCATGCCACTAGTCTGCCCACTAATCTGGCATGCACCATCCAGTACAATGTGTGTAAATTACTCCTTGATGTCACAACAGCTTATCAAGTTATACCAGTAGTAACTGTGCTCAGACCTTGGAGCTTTCAGGCACCAGCATCAGTGATCACCACTTTTTCAGGGTCCCTTGCCCCTTGCCTGTAAACACAACCCAGCAGTCCAAGCAGCTGTAGGGCAGTCTCATCTGAGGGATCAGCAGGATCAGATGATTTCTCCCCACAGCCCTTCACAGATGGGTCCTAAAGCCTTCCTCCCTTAGGAAGGGCAGTGCCTGCTAGTAGCAGAGAGCCCAAACTTCCCAGAACTCTGTTCTTACAAGGCAAAAAACCTGTGTCCCATTTGCTTCAGTTTCCCAGCACTGACGCAGCCACTGCAGGGACAATTGCTGAAAGTCTTCAATATTTCTGCAATTTTGTTCTGAGCAAAGGACTGTCAGGAGAGCACTCGCATTCTGGGGAGCAGCACTCTCACCTCCACAGGCCTACCTAACCTTGCAACTCAGGCTGCCTGAAGAGGCTTTTTCACTTCGCCATCACCTTTCAGAAAGCATCTGTTTCTCTCTTACAAGTCATCTTCCAGCCTAGCAGTGGTCTGCCCAGACACCTCCTCTCTTCAGGCAATTGCACACTGTGTTCTCCCCCCTGGGCATGCACTGGCTGCTCCACTTCCACTACTTTATGTTTCCAGGGATCATTGCTCCTTCCAGAGTTCTTATCACTACTCCACTTCCAGGCTGTGACACAGGTAACTGAGGAGAGAAAAAACATGAAAGAACAAATAAGTAAATGCCTTTCTCCCCCTTCCCCAGCCTCTGTTTAAGCCAAACGCCAATCTGCTCCCTGTCCTCCTCTCCAGCTCCCCTTTGTCACCACAGATTACATCCAGGCCATCCCAGTCCCTCCCTGGTGGCTTAGAGGGTGATGCTGAGTGCCTGATGCTTCCTTTCACCACTCAGTCCTGCTTACTGCATCCTGGAGCTCCTGGGTGGGCAGTCTACTGTCTCCAGAACTGCCACTGTCCCCAGGGCTGCCACTGTCCTGCCCAGCAGGGGTGGCCCAGCCCACAGGACTCCCCTTTGGAGTGAGGTGCTGCCCTCCTTCTCAGCAGGCAGGGGGACTGTGGGGGACACACAGGTGCTTCCCATCTGCAGAACTCAGTCACGCCAGGTACAGCACCAGTTTCAGAGCCAGCCAAAATCAGTCCTGACCAGCCTGGGGCAGTTCATGGTTTCTCCCTGCCAAGGTTTCCCCTGCTGCACTAAACCTGCCCTTTCCCACACAATAATCACCACAGAGGGGTGGCGTGATCATTTCCTTGTTATTTCAGCAGGTGCAATTAAAGGATGAGGATAAAAAGCATGAGGACAAAAAGCATCATCAGCTCTGAGAATATGGGAGCTCCACCCAGGTAAACTCCTGGGCTGATTTGAGCTCAGAGTGACAAGGACACCAAGGTCTTCCACAGTCAGGGCTGGCCAAGCCCCTCAGATCTGTCTCCTGCCATCCAGAGGTTGAACTCAAGCCCCCCTGAGCAAGATAAATCTCCCCTCCAGGTGAAGCAGAGATTCCTGCTGTGCTTCCCAGCAATTCAAGCTTGAAACCTGCATGCCCTCACCTCCAAACCCTTGTTTAAGCCACATCTGTACCTGTTGGTAGCTCTGAAGCTGCAGACCCCTGCAGCTCTTACCCTTAGCAGTAGAGATGATCACACCTTGCAACAATCACCTCCCTACTTTGCCTTCACGTTTTTTCTGCGGGCCACTGGGTCTCTCTGGTAAACACTGTCCATAAGGACATACTCACTTCTGTTCTGTTCTCAGATTCCAAACACTGCTGGTCACCAAAGTCCCAACTTGTGATGAAATTACAGTTACTAAATGCAAAATCAGCAAAACAAACTGAAAACTCATGATATTATGCTTCCTGTTTCAGTGCACATGGATCAAGGAAATTTAAAAAAGCAAGCAAGACCCTCCTCCCCCTCACAGTTCCTCATTGTCAGTGCTCTCTGTAAAGACATGGCCATGTTACTGAGTACACAGGGCACAAGATTTAGCAGGCTGGCTGTCACAGGGTAACACGTGCAGTATTTCTTCCTCTCCCAAGGCCCCCACCAGACCTTCGGGAGAGGCAAACAGTGGAAAGCTCTGAGGGGAAAGGCTCCAACTTGCAAGAGCTAACAGCAACAGCAAAATACAGAACCTCTTGTGACAGGATGGAGGCATTTCTCTGACTTGAAACCATGAGGGAAAATTCAACCCAAGCAGTAAGAGATAAGCACCAAGTTGTGTAAAGGTTTTGTGATCCAAGTGAAAGCACATTGCATCCTGCCAGGGATGCCTGATGGTGCTGATACAAAACAGGAGGAACATTAAAGAAGTAAAAACCAATTACCTTGCTGTCCTTAGCTAAATGGAGCAAAAAATATGAAGCTGCAGGGAGAGGCACCCAGAGCAAACACTTGCACCTGAAGAAACTCTCCACATGTGAATAAGCAGCAAAGCCTCCCAGGCAAGTCTGGGTTTTTCCATTGCGCTGTGACGTGTTCAGCAGAACAGTGAATGCTTGTGTGCAAAAGCATCAAAGCCACTTTCTGATGTGAGACTGCTGGCCAACACCGTGTTTGATTACAATCGTGCATTTTATTCTGTAATGTCCTCAGCACTTCCCTAAAGACAGAGGGACAACATGATCATTATGCCACTCATTTAAAAGTCGCTGTTCCTTTTCTGAGACTTTCAAAACACTTTCAAAAACACCCCTTTTCTAAAATTCAAAATAAAGCTGGGTGTTTTTCAGATTCACTCTATCCTGAATTACTCCTAAAAGCCACAGCTCGCCGTGGAAGCTATTTGCCCCACTTGGCGCAGGGAACAGCTTCTCCTGGCTCTCAGAAGCCAGGCACACCGAGGTTTCTGCTATCGTGTCGCTCTACCAGCACCCAAGGCCACAAGACTCCGGCAAGGGCGGGCAGCCCGGGACACCAGCCCTGCGGTGGGCTCAGCGCTTCCACGCCCTGAGGCACAGAGGAGCTCTTGGGGCGCGGGGAGACCGCTCTGCCTCACGTCCCCTCTGCCACCCCCGCCCTGGGAATGAGGCTCCAGGGATCCGGGGCGCTGCGGGAGGGTCCGTGTGCAGTGAAGGGGGCCAGGCCGGTCTGGCACAGCCCGGGAGCTGAGAGCCGATCCCTCAGCACGGTTCCTTATCCACGGCCTGTTCCTCAGCCCCGGCAGCGGCCCCGGGCTGGGCGCCGCCCCGGCACCCCCGCGCTGCGCTGGGAGGGGCGGGCCCGGCCCCGCTCGCTATTAAAGGCGCGGGGTTCAGCCGTAGCTGTTGTGGTGGTGTTAGCGTAGCCATGGCGAACTACGTGCAGCTCAACACCGGGGCCAAGATGCCCATCGTGGGGCTGGGCACGTGGAAGGTACCGGGACGCGCTCCCTGGGGCTGACGGCGTGAGGGCGATGGGGACGGGGGGAGGAAGGAGCGCGGCCCGGGCCCCGCAGCGCTGCCGGCGCCACCGACACCCGGCCAGGCCGCTACTGGGATCTGGCTTTATTTTAGTTGGGGTTTGCTTTGGATCTGGTGGCTTTCTTAGTTTTATCTTGGGATAAGGAAGGGACTCAGTGCTGTGTTGATGAGAGCTTTTTTTTTGCCATCGCTTTTTTCAGTCCGAGCCAGGGAAAGTGACAGCTGCGGTGATGGCTGCCATCGATGCCGGGTACCGTCACTTCGACTGTGCCTATGTGTACCAGAATGAAAACGAAGTTGGGGAAGGGATCCAGCAGAAAATCAAGCAAGGCGTTGTGAAACGAGAGGATCTCTTCGTCGTCAGTAAGGTACGGGTCTGGTGATACAAGATATACCAGGGAATACCTTTTTATTTTAAAGTAACCTCCCAGTTCTTTACTTACCTGCTCTGTTGTGCAGCGTGGAGCAATTCAGAACATTACTTAAGCTATTCCTGAGACTCTCACTTTACCTCGTCATGTATTGAGAATTATGCAGGGTCCATGCCAAAAATTTGGGTGATGCTTTCAACTTAAGTCTTAATAAGTGAAACAAGACTACTTTTGCTGTCTGCCGGAACCCTGTGCAGTCATGTGTGCTGTTACTGCACACATTGCCCTGTATCACAGGCCAGTCCTGCTCACAGAACAAGCCCCACTTGAAAAGCTGTAGGATGACCTGGTTTCACATCACTTTCCCAAGGGGACAGGCACCCTGCTGAAAGTACAGAAGAGTTCCAAGAGCTTTAACCCAAGAGGTCACAATGTGCCTTGGCTTTTTGTCTCCAGCTGTGGTGCACGTTTCACGACAAGCATCTGGTGAAGGGAGCCTGCCAGAAGACTCTTGCTGCCCTGAAACTGGATTACCTGGACCTGTACCTCATCCACTGGCCTCTTGGTTTCAAGGTACAGTAATAGCAGTGCCCTTGGCTTTGTGTGTGAGTGGCAGTTCTGAAGGCTTTATAGCCCAGTAATTTCATCAGTTGCACAGATTGTCCCATGTGTATTGTGTAACAGCACTGCTCTGGTGCTCAGCTTTATGAGCTGTGGCCTTGTGAGCCAGGCTGTTGATTTTTTTACCTCTGAGATCCCTGCTTGCATGGTATCTGCTGCCCTTTTGGTCCTGGAAGAGGCCAACCTTGAACTCTAGAGATGGGTTTCCCTGCTGGAAGCAGAAGCTATATTTCATTCCTTTTGATTATTGCTTGTGTTGCCTTCTACAAGTCCAAAGTTATGCTCAGTGTGCTTCCTTCTTTGTGGGAAGAGGGCTATACTTTGCTGCCTGATAGAAGTTCTTTTCTCTGCATGTTACAGAAGTGCAGAATAAGAGATTGCTTGTTTTGCATTTCTGTCTTTAATCACTGAATCTTTAAATACAATCCAGCTTGAACTGACCTTTGCTATAGGAGCTTTAGCATTCCACAGGCTCTAGGGTTAATTTTTTTAGTTCCTAACTCTTCTGCTGACTGCATGCAAAGAAACTGATGTCTCAGTTTGAATATGTCCAAGCTTAGTCTTTCAGTGAGAGCTTGATAAAAATTTTCTCTCTACCTCTTGCTACCAAGATGAACGTCTGTATTCTTTGAATTAATTTCACATGGACAGAACTATCAAAGTGAAAATATGTTGTGGTATAAACAATGAATGAGTAGAAAATAACTGGTTTTGAATGAAGTTGACACCTGGCAGATAGTCCTAACTGGGACACAGGGTGTTGTAACCTTCCCTATGCCAGCAACTTAAACAATGAGACTCCCCATAAAAGACCTGTCAGGAAATCTGGTCCAGTATAAGGTGAACATATCCCAAGTCCTTACTATGAATTTCACTAAAACACTTCATTATGAGCAGGTAACAACTGTGTATTTTTGTAAACTGGCTATAATGCTACTTTCTGTCTTACAAGTTTCACCAAACAAACTTAAGTTTCACCATATGGATTTTGATGAGCCAGGGGACACAGTGTCTGTCAGAAGTATCTGTCCTTACTGGGTTGACTGTAGGCAAAAAATCCCACCATAATACCATGTGAAAACAAAAGACTGATACTATAGATAGTGAGTATTAGTGTCTAATACATATGTAGATAATTAGTATAATAATAAGGATTAGTTCGTCCTGTAATAAGGGTTTACAGGATCATGGTCTTCAGCTGGTGTTAACCTAACCTCACAATAATGAGTGTTTCAAGCAATTTCTCTCTCACTGACAGGCAGGAGACAACCTGTTCCCTGTAGATGACAAAGGCATTGCTATCCCCAGCAACACTGACATTCGAGACACATGGGAGGTAAGTTCACAGCAGGAGAAAGTTTAGACTGATGAAGGTAATGAGAGCATCAGAGACTACTGAGAGCAGAAGGCAATCTCACAGAATTACTTGGAAGAACTCACTGGTAAAATAGCAAATTGTCGTGTATCAGTTCATCATTTTCCACTTCTAACTTGCTGTGAATTTCCATAATCTCAAAGATTAAATCCTTCAAGCGTGGGAGGCATGGCACTTACACACCAGTGCTCTGAAGTTTTTTTCCTCAGACTTGAACTCTGAAAATCTAAACACTTATTTCAGATTTCTTATGTCAGGAAGCATGTGCTCTTCAGGTCCTGCCTTTGTACATTAGATGCTGACTTTGTGCTTCTTTCTGCCAGGCCATGGAAGAGCTGGTGGATGCTGGCCTGGTAAAAGCCATTGGAATCTCCAACTTCAACCATGAGCAGATTGAAAGAATCTTGAACAAGCCAGGACTGAAATACAAACCTGCAACTAATCAGGTAAGCTGCAAAGTGGCAGAGGCAAATATTTGATGGTCTTTTTTGTGTGGTCATTTGTTGTGGGTTTTTTTATTTTAAGAAAATGACAAAGATCTTATTTTGAAATAAGGTTATAGAGGGAGAGACTGGAGTAGACACTACATAATCGTCAGTCTCGCTCTCCAGCTGCTTCTGGATGCCAAGGTGCTGGTTTTTTATGAACTCTGTGCTACTGCATGGAAATCTGACAATGAGCAGCTCCAAAATCCCTTCTTGTAGGAGGAAAGGAGAGGGAACTCAGATGAGCTCTAAAAACTTCTTGCAGTAGAGTAAGACTTGGTGTATGAATATATAGAGAATTAGATGGTCTTTTCATGACCTCTGTGGAGAAGCCAGTTCCTGTTGCTGATGACTGAGGGAATTGATGAGGAACATGTTTTATCAACTCAACACTTAATGAGGTTTAGGAGGAAATGGAGTTGCAGGGTAGGTGACAGAGTAGAGGTTGTATGGACAGCACTTGAGTGAAATCTTAGGAAAATTTGGATGGCAGGAGACCCTGGGAGATGATCTGCTCAGAGGATCATGAGCCCTGAGATGAGACCAGGTTGTCCAGGGCTTTATCCATCTTGAAAATCTACCTGTGAGGATGGAGACTGCACAGCTTCCCTAGGCAGTGTGGTGCTCTGCTCCCTGATCCCTTTGAGTGTATGGCAGGGAGAGGGAGTTCTCCATCCAGTCTCAGCCTCCCTTGTTTTCAGCTTGCATCTGTTGCCTTCCTCCAAGTACCACTAAAGAGCTTGGCTTGTCTTTGAATGACCTCCTTCTAGGTACTGAAAAGCTGCTACTATAGGAGGCCTGAAGCCTTCCCTTCCCCAGGCGCCACAAGCCCAACTCCCTCAGCCTTTCCCAGTACAGCAAGTTCTCCAGCCCTTACCCATCCTGGAGTTTCTCTGCTGAACTGATGGCAGTCTGTCAGTGTTTCTGCTACTGAGGAGAGCTGGGAAGAGGAAAACTGGACACAGTATCATGGAAGTGGTCTGGCAAGCATGAGTAGAGGCAAATGATCACTTCTCACAATTTACTGCCTGTGTTCCTGCTGCCAGGGCTCACTGCTGGCTCATGTCCTGCTCAGTCTGTTATGATCCCCCCCAGGTCCTTTCTAGAGTAGCTGCTTTACAGGTAGCCAGGTTCCAGCTTGTGCTCTTGCTGGGGGCTTTTCCTTGCCAGGTGTGTGGCTTTGTGTGCAGCCTTGTTGCATTCCTTCAGGTTTTTGTTTGCCTGTTGTTTCTGCCTGAATGGATCCCTCTGAACTGGCAGTCCTGCCCTTGAGTGTGTTGGCTGGTTGTTCCCAGTTTGACATCACCTTCAAGACAGACATGATTATAGACTGGCACAGGTTGCTGAAGAGGACAAGTCCCAGGATAGACCCCTGTGGGGGCTGTCTAGGCTTGACCTTGACTCTTAACAGCATTTGAATTATTGATACTGGATTAGTAAAACTGGGTCATTTATTGTGGTAACTTGAGCATTATCAGCCCCAAAGCACTTTCAGAAAACTTAGTGAAAGGGTTACACCTTTCACCTCTTTTGTGATACCTTCCACACCTCATTTCCCCTATCAGTCTGTGATAATTACCCTTATCTCTGGCACAGGGGTCACTGATCTTGGACCTCTGACACTTGTAAATGCTCTCAAGCTCTAAATGATTATTGACTATAATTAAATTTAGCACAAAGCATTGGGACTTTGGTCCCTCTTTTTCCTAAATCACTGCTTCTGAAGAAGTGCTTGCAAGCCTGAAAGCTTGCTGTGTACTAACACTTACCAGTTGGGCTAATAGTGAGAGTGCTGCCTGAAAACACTTTCTCTGTGCAGATATTTCAGTGTAATCCATTGTCTTTCTTGTCATTCCCATTCTTTATTTGAATGCAGCCAGGCTATGTGTTGGTTTCAGTTGCAGTGAGAAATTAATCTCAAGGTAGTAATTATATAGCAATGATGCAATACTTAATTTAATTTTTCAACTTGAGTGCCAGTGGACAGGTGAGGATGACTGTGTCTTGGTTATGTTGCTTAAATTCTGCCTACCAAATAGTTGAGAAAACTAGATGTTCTATTACTCTTAAATAGCTGTCTTTCTGCAACTTCTGAAGCAAAATAAATACGTATAATGTGTCCTAAAAATGGAGCTTTCTGTTCTGTTTAATATTCCAACATGTCTCAGAGGGGAAACAGGCATGCAGGCCTCTGATAACAGCAGGCAGCTAGAACCATAAATAAAGCGCTCGAGGCTGTAAACTGATTCCATGTTTTGCACTCCCTTGCTCCACCTGCCAGCAGCACAAGTTTCCAGGGACTGCCCTCAGAGTGCAGCTGCAGGAGGCTCGAATGGCAGCTTAGTCCAAAATGTTCTTGCTGTTGCTTGCTGAAAGAAAAGTAGTGCTCCCTGGTGTGCAACTATCCTGAAAGTCCCTCTGTGCAAAGCATCAAATACTCATGCTCATTCACTGCCTCCTGACACGTGAACAGTTCCTGTTCCCTGCTCCATATCTGCATTTGCCTGCCAGAGCACAGATCCACTGTGAAGGAGTCTGTGTTCCATTATGCAGCTATTCTTATGGAAGTTCCTGCTAAGTGCATGTGTGTTATAAAAGGTTTGTAATGGACAGTGGGCTGAAGGTCTAAAATCTGTAGCAGGCAGCCATTCTCAACATGTTCAGACTAGAGGTGTTTAGTGTGAATATTGACACAAAACAAATCATTACAAATGCTGACCTTGAAGTTAATATGGTAGCTGTGAAAAATCTTATGGTGTGTTTAATTAGGGGTGAAAAGAGAACTTTGTGCTTTCCTAGTCTGCAATCCTGTTGCTATGATTTTACAGCTCTCCTGGGTGTGCCTTTTACTGTGTCATTGAAGCAATTGTGTAGCTGGTCACCCATATGCTGGAGATGGTTTGGATCACCAAAGTTTTGAAGAGTTTTGTCACAGTCCTTGGACCTCTCACTGCAAGGAGAGCTACTATAAAGAGTAGAAAGGGGGTGGGGCATAGAGAAAATACAGACTGTATAATATTGCTTAGAGACTATTGAGTTAGCACAAAAATCAACCTTTGATTAAAAACTAATCCCTGGAGCATGTTAAAGCAGTTAAGTCACTGTCAGTCTCCATACTTCTATGTTACCAGGTGGAATGTCATCCATACCTTACCCAGGAAAAGCTGATCAAGTACTGCCAATCCAAAGGGATTTCTGTGACAGCATACAGCCCCCTTGGCTCTCCTGACAGACCATGGTAAGATTGCTTTGCCAGGGAGCTGGTGTGGGTTATTCTGGAAGTGCTGAGAATACATGTACAGCATTAATTTTTCATCCAGATACAAATCTTTATTAGGTTAGACCTATGGAGGTTTCTTGCCACTGATTTGTTTTCTCTGTGTAGGGCTAAGCCTGAGGATCCTTCCCTTCTGGATGACCCCAAGATCAAAGCAATTGCAGCCAAGCACAACAAAACCCCAGCACAGGTGAGTAGGTCCCAGAGTAACCCTTCCTGTAGCCCAGCATGAAGGACAGCTAATGACAATGTAGAGGACAGGCTGGCTCTTCATGCACTGTCACCTGTGGTGTTAGGTAGCAGTGCAGGTTTGTTCCTTATGTGACCTTCCTTGCTTGCAAGGGTGTGCTGATCATCACAACAAACATTTTCTTGACCCATCTTCAGATGTTGCCATGTTTGTCTTCCCATCTCAAGTGCTGTTGCAAAGAAGGGAACGTTTGAATAGCCTACTCAAAATCTGGGTGAGAAGGAAAGGAATTGAGTGTCACTAAATTGCAGGGGAGAGGAGAAAGGAAGCCTTGTGGGATTCCACCACTCTTCTATGTGCACTTCAGGAAGTGCTGTTTAGGATTCAGGTGTCATTTGAAAAGCAGCTCCAAGGAATGGGTTAATTCTGCTGAATTGTAACTGCTAAACAGGCTCTGCCTGCCATGGAGCGAGAGCCATCCCCTCTCTGATGCAGTGATGTGCCTCTTGCAGGTTCTCATTCGGTTCCACATCCAGAGAAATGTGATTGTGATTCCCAAATCCGTCACCCCACGGCGCATTGTGGAGAACTTCCAGGTGAGTCATTAGGAATGAGCTGAGTCCATGGCATGTCCAGGGATGGCTTGGCTTCTCCCTGCACAGCAATCAGTGATCCTTTCCCACCCTTCCCAGGTGTTCTTCTGACAAGAGGACTGGGCTTTTTCTCCGTGTGTTTACCTGCAGACTCCTGAGGGCTGAATTTAGGATCACAGTGGGAGAGCAGGAGTGACCACAGCTTTGGGAAATAGTATATCCTGATAATCTGAGCAGTCACATTGTGATTCTTCCTGTTCCTGTGTCATGTGAATGAGTCATTTGACAGCTTATTTGGGGCCTGAGTGCAGTAGCACACCCCAAAAGACTTCTGTAGAGCAAGAACTTTTAAGGAAATAGTCCTGGTGTCCACAAACCATGTTGCTGCTCTTGATTCAGTGGTCCTGGACTGGACTCAGTATTAGGATTTTACTTCCAAACACTCAGTGGCTCTAGGTGGAATATGGAGCCACTACTTTGGCATAGCACAGAAAGATGCATCCTTCACAAATGGAAGGTGGAGCTACACAGTGCCCCTCAAACTTCTTTAAACAACTGGCATGTGTAACTGCAATCTGAGATTTCTGTAATTCTGCCTCTCCCTGCTCACCTCGCTCTCCCACTCCAGCTGGAGGAGGCTCAGAAATCCAGAGAGCCATGTCTTTGTCCTTTCCCTTCATGAAGCAGTCACTTCCAACAAGCACCCTACACTGTGGACTTGTTCTTTAGTTCTGTGATTTTTTTTTAATTTTTTTTTTTTTTTTTTTGCTTACAAGCACTGGTTTGTTCAGAGGTAATTTCTGGCTTTTTCTCCTGTTAGGTGTTTGACTTTGAATTGACTAAAGAGGAGATGGCAACTATTCTCAGCTTTAATAGAAACTGGAGAGCCTGTGAAATGATGATGTAAGTGGCACTTCTTTTTCTTTAAGCTATTAAGTTATCACATAGTTCAGTAAATGAAGTTACAGGTTACAGATAGTCTTGACTGAAATTCAGGATATGCAAACTCAATTTTCAAAGGAGTCATCTTCAAAATAACTTTCCAGAGTAAGATTTTTTAAAAATGTTCACTTTATGAACCAAAACATGATGAGCATTGAGCAAACTTCATTTTCAGTTCAGTCACCAAGAAATTCTTTGGAGCTGGAATTGCAACAGGAGTTTCTTGCTAATGTTTTTTTGTCCGTATTGGAGGAATGAGCATGATGCAGACTTAAAATCTTGATTAGCTTTGCTTGTGGTATTTTGCCTTTCTTCCTTGTCACTCTTAAGTACATTACAAAATCTGTGTGTTCTTCAGGAGTTGTTGGGAAGGTAGATAAACATTCAAAATGCAACATGAGGATTTGCAACTTGAAAGCCTAAATCCAGATATGAGATCTTTTTTGGAAGGCTGCAGAAAAGTTCTTCCTGTCAGTAAACAGCAAAACCTTGGCTTAGTTGTCTACAAAGCATCTCTGAGTGCCATTGCCCAAACACCAGAAGGCACTCAAAATCTTTTTGTTCAGAAATGCAGCATGTCACCAAGGAAAAGAAAAACAGACTTTGTTTTTATACAGTTACTCTCTTCCCTTGGTATTTCTTGAAGTGGTTACAGCTGCAGACAATGTCTTTGGGACCTGAGATAATCTCTGCTTTTTGATTTCTTCCAGGTGCAAAACTCACGAAGGCTACCCTTTCAATGCAGAATACTGAAGATGATTTCCTGCCTTTCTCCAGGCTTCCCAGCTATGCTTCTGCTGTTGCCTATGAGCTGTCTGTGTAGCTTTTTCACTGCATCAGACACCCCTCCACACCCCCATTTTTTCCTCCTTTTTCCCCCACAAAGATGCAGTATATGTACTCCGTGAGTTTGTGCTGTTTTCTTTTTTGGAAGAAGGAAATGCTGAAATGGTTCTGAAGAGCACACTGTGTGGACTGGTAAATTTTCTTTGCCAAGCAGCAAGTCTGGAATCAGTAAGCAGAAAGCATTGAGAAAGTTTGAAGCTTTTATTTTGGAAATAATTTGGAAATTATTTGGAGCTAGTGACTATTGTTGTCTGGAAGGACCAGGATATTGGCAGATGTTGCATAATGAGGTTTGCTTTTTTTAAAATTACTTTTGGGGTTGATTTTGTTTCTTTATAATACTCCATACCCTTTTTTCCCTCTAATTGAAACTATAAGTTGATTTCTAAGTTATTTCTACATGGGTAGCTCTTTGAAAAGTGTATAGATCTTGGTTTCTTGGTGATATAAAAGCTGTTTTGCTTATAATAAAATACAGTTTCATTACTGTGCATAATGAGATGGTTATTTCAGCAGTGCTCTAATAGTGGTAATGCTGGAGCAGCTGTATAATGTCAGCTGTCTCTAGAGATTACACAAAAGCAAGGAAAACTACCATCCCCCACAAAATCATCTGTTGATGTTAACTTCTTCCATGTGCCCTGGGAGCTGCCTGCTGTTCTCATGGCTGAACTTGTGGCCAATGAGCCTGTTTGTGCCTCTCTTTAAATAGACCTGTTTTGGTTCTGACAACCAACACAGTTATGTTTAATTCAGTTTTTATTTTGCTGAGGTGATGGTGTACTTTTGCTAGTAGAAAACTTACTCCACTGAAGACTGGAAGCCTACACAGCATCCTATGGGATCGCTTTAATAAGCAGTGGAAAACTTGGCCCCTCCAGCAGGGAGCACGTGATGCAGGCAGGAATTCTGTGCTTGTACAAGATACATTGGCAGATACAGTAAAAGTGGCTTTCCAAGAGAATCCTGTGTCATTAAGCTAGCAGATCAGAAAATGCTTTGTTCGGGGAGCACAGAAAAATAGGCTGATATTGAACTTCTGGTTTGTGAAGTGTGTTTGTTCCCTTCTGGTTTTCACAATCCTTGCACACACTGGTTTTAAAGCTGTTGCCATCTGAGAGCTGCTCAAGGCTGTTCACAAAATGCATTTGGGCACTGGTAAAAGCAGTGGCTAATGCTGGGTGGCTTTCTTGCATATTCCTGTGGGAGTTTTTTAGATGTCTGAGTAGATCTGGGATGTGAGTGGTCCCACTGAGGAGGTTGTGCAGGCCTGGCAGAAAGGGGATTCTCTCTGAACAGATGGAAGAAGGGAGACACCAGGGCTGTTAATGCATAACCAATCTAAATGGTAAATGTAGGATTGTAATTACATAATTGTATAGCAAACCTTAAAGTGAACTTGGCCAGGTTAAAATGTACCATGAAGGCCAATTGATAGCAAAGTATTTGTGAAATAGGTGGTTTGTTTCCTGGTTCTGATCAAAAGGAGTCTAAGAAGTCATACTAATTGAAAATTGCCAAAAATATCTGCTTTCTCAATGTAATGGATAATATTTATTAGAAAGAAAAAAATTTAAAGTCTTTTTCAACATCTTTGCAGTAATGTTGAGACCAGAATTAGCATGCTGCATATTTCTGGTCACAATAATTTACAATAGGCTGAACAGACAAGATTGAGTTAACTTAAAATACCAAGAGAAAGACAATCAGTGTCTGACTTGAAGCAATATGCTCCTCTAATACTGATTCTTCTAATATAAATTGATTATAAATCACTTTAAATTCTAGTCTTGAAAGCACATACAGAAAGCTTCAGCTCTTTGAGTGTTTTTGGGAATCTCTAATGTGATAAACAAAAGCCCTAAGGCATCTAAAAAGGCCTGAAGAGCTGATGTTCTTTGCTTAGTCTAAGCTGTGACAGAAAACTGTTTGGGGCAATGTTGACTTGGTTGCAAATAACATTTTTGTGACAAGTGTGTTCTGGCAAGAAGTTTCGTTGAAGGTCAGGGTTTCCAAAATAGTACATCAGGTTCTGTTAGCTTCCTCTGTTTTCATTTCACTGTAACTTTATGAAAGTTTGTGCCTGAAATTTTCCATTCTGGAAGTCGGAATTTTACTGGAGACAGCTTGGAAGACAAGAGTGCTCCACAGCCGGAGGGAGAGCAGCGAGCCCTCGGGGTAGAGTGGCATTGTAACAGGCTCTCTCTGTATTTCACTGGATGACTTCGTGGGAAGGAATTTGGAAAGGGTCGTTCTGGGACACGGTGCAGCACTTAGCCGGCAGAGGGCTCGGATCTTGAAGTATCAGAGTGGGAAAAGAGGGAAAACAGAGAAGCACCTGAGTGCAGGGCTGATGATGCACAAACTTGAACAGAAAGCATGGGAAGGGAGTGACAGGAAACCCTGTCACCCTTAATGGTTTTGGATTGCTTCTCCAAGGGAAGATATAATTAAGGCTGAGATAGAGGAAGAGGCAGTCTTTTCCTTTAGGCTAGGTTGATCCAGGAATTGTTACAGTAAAATACAGTCTGTTGTAACCCCATGGTTGTGCCATACTCTCTGCCTACAAGAGCAGAGATTTCCTTTCATCTCCTAAAAGGTAAAGTGGAAAGATCAAAGAGTTCCATATCCGGAGCTCAGCATTCCTGCTAACTGAGCTCTTCCTGCTGAAACTGTTCACAGCATTTGTTTTTGTGTTGTGATTTGACAGATCTCTGGGTTTCTGATCAAAGACATTTTTAAGGACAAATACAGTCTTGTAGCTCTTCCAATGAAAAGTTGGTTGTGTTTTGTTTTGTGTTCTTAATTTAAGAACTTGTAGTTCAGCTCCACCTTGTCAGCCTCTTCCTAGGCATTCTGAGGACTCTGCTGCACCAGCTGAACTAGTGTGATACTATAGCATACCCTGGGAAGAGGATTTCCAGCCTACAGGAAAGAATAAGAGCAGCTAACAGAAAAAAACAACATCCCTGGAACTGGTAAAATCAGTACTTGCACAAAATTTGTCTCACTTCCAGTTGCACTCATTGCTCCAGATGATTCCAGATCAGCAGGCCTTTATTTCATGTTTAAACAAAAATGGCTCTCACAGACAGATCCATTTACCTGGTAGCAAAGAATGATGATGAACTGATTTATCAGGGAAAACAGGTAGAGAAAATCATCAGTGATCTCATTAGAGAAGGCAAGATATTGGTTTTGTAAGGTTTTTTTTTGTGTAGTAGAGGAGAATACAAGAAGTATTTGGAATTGGCATCTTGCTGGTTGAAAGTAGGACAGCACAGACAATCTGACATGCACAGCATGTTTTTTTCAGGTTGCACTTGATGTTCCTCTGAGAGAAAATAGCTTTACTTCTACTATTGGAACACAAATACACAGGCCTGCCTGGCTGGAATCACTTTTCATATGATGCTCTCTAACTTAGCATTTGCTTCTCTCAGGGAAAAAGGAGACAGGACCTCTCCTCTTGCTGAGCACACAAGACTGCACAAATGCTATGGAATGCACTTGTTGCAGAGTTGTGAAAACTGGGGCACAGGGAACTACAGTATTCAAAACTGGAAAAGAAAATCCTCTGGATTTTAATCTGTATTCACTCTGTTGAAGATACTCCAGATTTCTAGTTGTCTTTTGCTTAACTGGGCACAGAGCAGTTAGATTGGCACAAATTATTTTCATTTCAGTCCCTTAATACTCCCCTAGTGTGTCATCTACAAAATGTCAGTAACTATTTTTCTTCTCTGCTTTGTCCTTGATCTCTTTAAAAGTACAGAGGCCTGTCTTATTCTGGCAGGACCTTGTTTATTTTAGCTGTGAGGCAGCTCTTAAAACTCTTAAATAGGCCACGTTGCTCTTGCATTTTAACTTCTTAAAGTGCATAGTACAGGACCACCAGTGCAAACATCTGCAAAACTCCGTATTTTTTCCAAAATCTTAAGGGAAAAAAATGCTGAATGCAAAATCAAGCTTTTCTCAACTGAAACAGGCCTGATGACAAGCCAGCTGGTCATAAGAACAGCTGAACTGAATCAGATGAAGGCTCTACATATTGCAGCATCTTCTCTCCAGCTGTGGTCAGAATAAGTAGCTGAAGATGAGTGCAGCTTATGTTTAACAGCCATCAGTTAACTCTTTGTTGTTCAGTTATCTTCTGAATCTGTGAAGTTCCAAGGGAATGATGCTTCACACTCACAGTTTGTGAAGAATTGCCATCTCTTATTTGTCTCAGGCTGATTTGCTGATAGATTAATTTGATTCTACTGGCTCTTGCAGTAGAGGAAATAACAACTGGTCTATTTCCAGTCACACTTTGCAAGCTGCTCCAGGTTTGGTAAACATCTGGCACAACTCCTTGTACTGGTATCAGGCCAAGGAAAGTCTTAGTCTACTTAATTGCCATCTGTATAAATTATTCCTAGGCCATTGATTATCCTAATCATTCTTCTGTAAGTCATTTTTTTAAGATTCAGAGGAAGGCAAGGACCAGTACTTCTTGTGCAGGATTGCAAGCAAAAAGTTCATGAAATAAGTTTATATCTAACTGCCTTTGGCTTCTCATTCAGTTTGCTTTTGAATGATGTTGACCTCAATTTGAGAGAGCTTAGAACTACAATAGATGGAAAACTTGAGCAGCCATGATCTGCAAAGAGTTTTGGATTTTTTTTACCTATTATTTGTGACCTATGTTATCCAATTTTCCCTCCAAAACACAGACATAACATTTTACTTTTTTCACCCAGCCCCTTTGGCACTTTTCATGAGGCTTGACTGTGCCAGAATGGATGAACTCCACAATAAAAAGCTGTAGTCATGGGACAACACTTTGTGATACAAAGACAAAATGCTAAGCTAAGGTGTTTTCATTTTACTGGGCTCACTGGCACAGATAATGTTGCTGCTGACTAGGAACAATGGATGTGTGGGTTTGGTGTAGGAGCACTGCTGCACAGCTGGTAGAAACTGAAAATCAATTTGGGATACTATAAACCTTTCCATCCAGCTCCTGGCAGCAGCCTCAGGGCTGTGCTTACTGTGAGGCCTTCCAGAAAGGCACGTTGTAAATAGGGCTGTGGCTCTGCTGCAAAACAGGGGGGCTTTATTTCCCAGTAACTGACACCACCCAAATTCTTCTCCTTTTACCTTTACCAAAGTCTCTGGAGCTGAAAAAGATCTATTGTCTCTGAAACAAATGCACAATCCCTGGCTTCTAACTTGTTTTGAATTTTTTACTATTATATGGCTACTGTGATCATCTAGTCTGACTTCCTGCCTAGCACAGTCTATAAACATCCTGTAAATAGCTTCAAGTCTGATAGCTGTGATTAAATTGGAATGTAGTTAGAAAATTCCTACAAAGTAGAGAATATTTCAAGACAGGCTCTATGCTACAGCCTTAAGTGGGTATTGCTGCCACTGCTGTAGATTGACAAGTGGCCACAGGCTGAATACCTGGGAGCAGAGCACCTTCCACAGAGGTCACTTTCTAATTGCATCTGGGATGATATCCTGCAACTGGCCTTTTAAATGTAGCATGTTCAGGAGGAGAAAAAAAGAGAATGCCCACTACAGGCACCTTCCTGTCCACATCACTGCATTATATCTGTTCAGTGTCAATTCCTGATAGATTTTTCAGACTTCTTTCTTTAGAAGAGTTGCTGTAGGAAACCCAATTTGGCAGGAATTCACTGTTGTTTTTAGGGCACCTGTTATTCAAATGTCTTGGAAAAATCTGAAGTATCTCAAAGGTCTCTCATAATTTCCTTTACCAACTACATAGAAAATCAGTTGGAAAAGGATATCATGTGTATCCTAGTCCTGAACCTTAATTACACAATTATCCTTCTTTCTGCATACAATGCTGAGCCACACTGTTCTTATCCTGGGCTGCAAGAGCCTAAACCAAGTACAGGAGTTTTGAGTCAAGTGTTAAAGAGGAAGTCTTGATTAACAGACACCTCATTAAAACAACAGCAAGGACTGCAGCAGCACTGACTGTTCTTTTTTTTTTAACCAGAGCCATCCTTTGAGTCAAAACACAAGCAAACAGTACCTAGGGAGCAATGCAGGAGAGTGAAAATCCACTGTTGGCTGCTGTGAAGCTGCCCAGCTTTTTTGCGCTTGCTAAATATGACAGTTGCCAAACAAAATAATTCCAGTGTGTCTCCTTTATCAGACTTTGGATTTTCTAGGAGAGATTCACAGTCTCAACTGCAGCCTTTCTACTGATAAAGGCGTTATTTATATACTCTTGCAGGTACTACAAACCAAACATACAAATCTCCTAGTAGTTTATTAGTTTTTAGCAGTTCATAAATAGGAAACCTCATTAAGAAAAGAGCTCCTGAATCATAATTTAGCAGTATCCTCTAAAGAGCTTTTGGTCTGTTACACTGAGATTACTGAACTCAGCATCTCATGCCATTAAGATCTCCTGATGTTAAATGGATTGTCTTGTGCCAATAATTAAAAGATACTGTATGTATTGACCTTTTGTCCAAAAGTATAGCTAATCAGAGAATTTAATTTTTTTCTTAACTTTGTCAAGATTTATAGTTATGACAAAGACGCTTTTGGTTTATTAAACTTTATTATCATTACTAAATTAAGAGAGAATATATATTTTACTGCAACTGAAAACTGACTTACAAGAGCAGATAAAGGACTGATACAGCTGATTGATAAAAAGGGAAGCAAATGTATCCGTGTTCAAAGATGACTCTTCAGAATGCCTGTGAGTTACCATCTCCCATTTTTTAATACATATTGCTCTTCTATCATGAGTTAATACACAAAGCATTGTAAATTGCTTGAAATAACAATAAATGGTCTGGATGCTCAGAGGCTCAGAAGCTGTTGCCTATATCAGTCTTCAGAAAAAGGATAGTCCTTGTGATTTTTGCACCTAGAAAAAGAGAGCATGATTAAGACATTTTAAGGATATAGATTAAAGAAAAAGCTTTTTTTTCTTTTTTCTGGTAAAAGAGCTAAAACTGAATTACATTAAAAACACCTGTCTGCTCAGTGTACCCCGGGCGGGAGGAAGTGAATTCTCTGTAACCTTCACATGTATCAGTGATAATGTATCTTTTGCTCAGCTGAAATTGCCAAAGTTCCCAGAGATATTAAACCTCTCTCTTGGGAACTCCCAAGCCGCCAGGATGCTGCCAGACAAGTGGGTAACCTGGTAAAACTGAATAAAATGCAGATCTTGGTGAGTCTGTAACCATTCTGTTATCTAGGCACTGCCTTAATAACATTGGCAGGAGTACATAGGCACAGCTCTTCCCTTCAAAAAAAAATTACAACTCTCATTCTTAAAATGGAGTTTATTTACTCTGACTGTCCCTTATGTAAAGGAGCCAAAGAAAATGTGGGGGGGAAATGGCTGCTTATTTCTTTTGGAATTTCCAGCTGATTTTGATTTTCGGACAGCAGATTGGTATGCATCCAGTACAGAAATTCTTAAGAACATTGTGCCTGCAGAAATCCCAGTGTTCCCAACCTGTAAAGGATGGGCAATGCTCTAATAAACCCAAGAGTGAAGTTCCAGCAGATGTGACCAGGTGTTGGCTAAGGCTCCCTCTCCTTTTATTTTTAAGTGGGGCTATCAAAGAGAGTCTATTAAGAGGATATCCAGTGCTAATCCAATCCTTATAAAGCCTGGAGGAGGAGGAACTCACTCGCTGAGTGCACAGATGCGATAGCGCTTCTTGAAACCAAGGAGGGTCTCCATCTCCTCTTTAGTCAGCTCAAAGTCAAACACCTGCAGGAAGGTCCCAAACAGCTGGGTTACTTCAGTTTGCTTCAGTTTTTCAGTGAGACAAGGAAGTTTATTTGCAGAAAGAATATGAAAAGCAGGTTGAAGCACAAGGAGGTGTGCAGCAGGCACCCATGCAGGGAGAGCAATGAATAAATGTGTAAGGTTACAGTGCTGGGGGGGTCTGCAGGCATCATAGCTGTACCACAAGGTGGGAGAGTTTGGCTGTTACCTGATGTGTTCTAATGAAGACATGGCTCCTTACTTTCTAAGTGACCTTTTGCATTCATAAAGAAGTAATAACCTGTGTGGTATCTGACAAAGGTTTTGCCAGTTCCAAGTTTGAGGGGAGTGGTTTGTACCACTGGCAGAGTGAGGTTTTTTCCCTGTGTAGTTTAACACTATTAATGACTCTGTAAGGTACCCTCTTACCTTAAAATTTTCTTCAATACGCTGTGGAGTGACAGATTTGGGAATTACGCTCACATTTCTTTGAATCTGGAGGCGGATAAGCACCTGCAGGAGCACATAGGGAATTTACAGATGAGAAGTGCTGCCTGTCTTCTGAAAGTTGAAAACCAAAGGTGCCTGCATGGTTACACAGGGCAGCACTACTGGTAATCAGAAAGGGGTCACAGAGGAGAAGCACCACCTAAACCCTTCCTAATTACTACCTGAGCTCATTAAATCCTTATCCAGCTCTGAAGCTGAGATGACAACAAAGGAGTGCATTGAGCAAGAGTTCAGGCTTGGCAAGGATGCTGTGTGGAAAGGCAGCCAGTGTTCCAGGTAAAGCCCAAAGCCACTGGTAACCTTCTGTCCATCACTAAAACTTAGATAGAAAGAATATTTTTGTAAAGCATCCAACTGCACACGAGACACAGCTGGATCTCCATATTGTTATTCCATAATAGCTCTGTAAATAGCTACTTTAGCACAAGTGGGAAGAATACATGTCAGCAGGGAAAACAACTCTGACCAGTATTTACCTGAGCTGGGGTTTTGTTGTGCTTGAGTGCAATTTCCTTAATTTGAGGATCATCAAAAAGAGAAATATGGTCAGGCTTGGACCTGTGAAAATAAAAAACAAGCTTCAGTAGCTGAATGACCCACTGTCTTCTTCCTCAAGCCCTGTATCATAAGAGCATTATTTATATGATTAAAAAGCATAATCTTGCTTTTTAACAGTTTAATATCTTGTTACTTCAGTTCTTGCCTTCAATCTTTTCTTTCATAATAAGTGAGCACATGAGAAGAAGCCTGTAGTTTCTAGTAAAAACAGGTCACTGTAACATATTTATGTCCAGCCTGGGATCAGGCTGGGAATTTCTTTGATCCAGATCCCAAGAATTTCATCTTGTCCTTTACAAGCACAGCTGCTCTGGCAAACACCCTGTCCCAGGTCAGAGAAAGCCATGAAGATGGGAGTAAAAGCAAAATTTCTGCAACTTATCCATTTAAAAACTGCATCCCTTTGTCTCAGCAGGACTGCAAAGTTGCTATTTTCATAAGCATCTACTGCTTTGGTTTTTTGTTTGGTTTGTTGTGGGTGGGGGTTTTTTTTAGTCCAGGAATTCTCCTACATGTTTAATAAGCTCACCAAAGCTCAGTTAAGAATTCTCTTCTCTGCTTTCATCAACCAATTGATCATTTTTCTTCAAAATATGAAACTAGTGAACTGAATATCATAATAAGTGTGAGGTTTCTGTGGGTATGGTTTTTAATGAATTATTAAATCTTTTTCTCACTACACTAGTTTTACTCTGAGGTTTAATCCATATCCTAAGACTGACTTAATGCATTGACTCCAGTCTACATCTAAGAAAGAAATCTCACAAAACAATCTTACCGTGGCCAGTTGGGTGCTCCAAGGGGACAATATGCAGTGACAGAAATCCCTTTGGATTGGCAAAACTTTATCAGCTCTTCCTGAGGAAGATAGGGGTGGCTCTCAATCTTAAAAAAAAAAAAAAAAAAAAAAGGCTTTCACTTCTCAGAAGTAGAAGGAACTTCAAAGTTTTGCATCGCTGTGGTGACCTGCCAAGCGCTACATCAGCTTGGAAAAGGGGGTTCTTTTTGCAAGTATGGGGTTTTTAAGGGACTTTTAAGAGATGTTCCATTCACTGCAACACCCAAGACAGGTGTGATGTCAGTACTGAGGAGCTGGAGGACAATTCACCTGATTATTTGCGGGTTTGTGTCTTAAGCCTGGTTTGGCCAGGAGCCGATGGATCTGTTTGCGGTTGAAGTTGGAGACTCCAATTGCCTTCACCATCCCCACATCCACGAGCTCTTCCATAGCCTAGAAACACCATACAATCATGCTTCCTATTAAGTTTTTATATGGAAATTCATTTTTATATGGGAAAAACACCCACACAAAAACTTCAGTGGTAAAAATCTTCTTGGCTGGACTCCTCCTGTGCTATGCTGTGAGAACAGTACATGAACAGTGGGGCTCTGGTCAGACTCAGGATCTCACATCATATGTCACCATACTGATAAACAACAGCAATATTCACTCAATTCCTGAACTAGTAGTATTTCCATAAAATATTACTATTTTGAAACGCTATCCCCAGGCAGACCTTCACACAGATGAAAGAGATTCTTTCAGGGAAATTCCTCAGCTAACCAAATAATCAACCCATAATAAAAAGCACCTTCTTTGGAACAGAACAGCTCAACAAGGAGCAGTTACGAGACAGCTGGAACAGGATGGATACTGGTGATCAACACTGATTAATTTCCCAAGACAGATGTACCATTTAGCAGTTGGATTATAGGATAACCAGCACCATGCTCCCTCTTCATCACCAATTTTCTTTCACACTAATGAGCAATAAAACAGCCAGACAGCCCTAATTAGATTGTCACATCCAGCAAAAAAGAATCAAGGGAAAATAATCTGCTACCAGCCTTTAGAGCAGAAGATCCCCTTGTTCCAAAGCAGAAATAATTTTCATTTGAAATTGCTGTCATAGGCAGCAGCCTGAAATGTCCACTTTTTTTTTTCCTTTTTTTGAATGACAAAAGTGTGCCTTCATCTGACAGGAGGCAAAAAGCACCAGGGAATTCTTCTGACTCTGCTGAGTTTCTTACCTGCTTTTGGCCTGGCTGTGCTGAGCACAGGGTGGGAGTGGAAGGGAAAGGAAGCCCAAACTATCAGGAATAGTTTTCCATGCCAGGCACGAATTTGAACTCATGCCCAAGCCTGGTCTCCCACACCGCCTGAGCTGCACACAGAGCTTAGCAAAGGACTTGGACCAAGTTCCACTACCTTCTAGAGACAGAAATTTGAGTGCTCTGGTACGTTGGCACAGGTGTGTTGGCTTTCCTGGTGTCTGGACAGCTCAGGTGCAACAAGAGATGAGCATGGCTAACAACTAAAGCCACCAAAAATTGCCCAGAGAGTGGAGTGGGGATGAGAGTGACAGCATTTGTTAGCTCAAGCCACTGCAGGGTACACACACAGTCAAAGATTTCCTCTTGTCATGCCAACCCAGCCAGTTTAGTAAGCAGTGGATATAAAAATACCTAAATTTTGGCACAGTGACACAAAAAGGAGCCCAAGGACACAGAGAAATCAGCAATCTCAAATACTTGATGTTAGAAATTCTCCCAGAACAATTCCCACAGTGGAAAGCTTAGAGTTTTCAGGTTGTTATTTCAAACTAGCAAGATATTTTTGGCCTGTGAATGAATGTACCTCCCACGTATCCAGAAAATCTGTATCACTGGGAATGATCATGCCGTTTCCATCTGCAGGAAATGGCTCCTCTCCTGCCTATCAGCACAAAAAGAAAAGCAACATTAAGGTCAGCTGAATTCTAAGTACTTCAAGAAATCAATTAGAAATTTGGGCAAGCGAGGAGCTGGAGAAACTAAGCTGGATATCCTGATTTATGTTTGTGGTGGGGTGGGACATGGCTGAAACAAGCAGAGAAATCTTCAGGAAAATCTGTCTCTTGAGACTCTGTCCTGCAGGCAGAGGAAGGGCAGGCACTGCTGTGTGCCTCAGGTAGGGAGAAGGCTGGGGAGGTGACACAATGGGGGAACCAGGATTTATTTAACCTGGGGGTAGAGAGAGAGGAGAAAAATCGGAACTAAGTAGTTCGTGTGTTTGATTCTTGGTAAGGAAATGGCAGCCAAACCCCACACTGTAAGAGGAATGTGATCTGGATGGAAATTTGATCCATGACTTGAAAATGCTGTGCAGGAAAAAATAAGGTGGGTTTTGTACAAGCCACCACGACCTTGCCTTTCTTCCTGGGCTCTCCCTGCAGAGGTTTATGATTATGTCCTAACGAGGTTTGCCAACATTCCTCCTTGGAGAGGACTAAAGACATGTCTGGTCCCAAAGGCAAAAGGGGCAGAGCCCTGACAGATGGACCCCAGGACTTAAAGTTGCAATACCTTGAATCCCATAGGAGTGTGCATCAAGTAGAGATCCAAATAATCCAGCTGGAGGGCAGCAAGTGTTTTCTGGCACACCTCCTTCACCAGGGGTCTCTCGTGGAAGGTGGACCACAGCTGTGGGGGAACACAAAGCCTGGGAGCTGCTCTCCTGCCTCACAAAGGCAGAGCATCCCTGGCAGAGGATGTGGCACATCTTCTCATCTTGAGGAAGCACTGCTTGAGGCACCCTAATTTATTTGTGGTACTGTTAAGTAAGTAGAATGAGAACGGGATAGTCTAAAATTCCATCAATTACTGCGACAATTAAAACAAAGAAAATAAGTGAAGCTGGTGAAAATCGACCCGCCAGCTTCCAGCAGATAGAAGTTACTTTATTTTTCCTACCATTGTTGTGGGGGGAAAAAACAAAACAAAGCATAACACAGAGGAGCTGACAGGCTGAGGCCAGCGGCGCAGCAGGAGTGACCACGAAAACAATAGCCCTGCTTCCTATCCCAGCGGCCACCGAGAGCACAGCCTCAGTTCCTGTCTCCATGGCTGACAATGGATATGGACTACAAAAAAACCCACTCTCAAACCAAACCTTTTGTTTCTCAGGGGTTGACCTATTCCTTCACACCCCCTCATCCACAAATTGCTTTGCCCTGACAGAGAGGAGTTAATTCCCAGCTTCATGCCGTGGCACTTTCCATGTCGGGACTTTGTCTCTCCTCCCTAGAGCTTAGCCCCATGTGAGGAACATTATCCAAGGACACACCTTGCTGACAATAAAGAGCTCTTCTCGCCTCACCACGCCCTCCTCAATTTTTTGTCTCAGCGCATCCCCGATCTCGCTCTCGTTCTGGTACAGGTAGGCGCAGTCGAAGTGGCGGTACCCAACATCGATGGCAAACTTCACTGCATCCCTTGCTGCTCCCTGCAGAGACTGAAACCAGAAGGGAAGCCAGTCATTTGCTAAATAGCAGATTAAGAAGTCTCCAGTTCTGCAAATCTGGCGTTTTTAAGCCCCTGAATAACGAGGTGTTCCAGTGTGGGTCTGGCTTTCGTTGGTTTTGTGAAATCAAATGGCAAAGGGAGTCACTGCTGAGGTGCCTGAGCTGATCCGCCCTTTTCGAAGGATTGGAAGTTCACCCTGGGACACGAGACTATCTTGAAATAACTTCTAATTTCCCCAAAAATTAAAAGCAGCATTAGCGTGACATACTGGTGACATGAGGAAACCGATCACCTCTGGAATGCGCGCTGGCCCCGCACAAAAACAAACCAGCTCTTGTTGACACAGAACAGGGAGATGAGGAGACTCAAAACACTACAGACAGTGCCACCTCCTGGGTAAAATACACACTCGGTACTTAATAGCAAAATAAATCACTTCAGATTCTTGGCTTCGATATACCAAAGAGCTGTTTGACGACTGAATCCAGAAAACAGCACTCCAAACAGAAACGTGATTCAAAACCATGACCACCTCCTACTTTTTAAAAAAATTACATAACTTCTCCAAGTTTTTCCAGTCAAAGGGCGTTTAGTTGGTTCACCTAAATTAACAACAAAAACATAGAAAACGCAGCAAATTTTTTTTCCCCCACAAGGCTACACACAACTAACGAGGCAGTTTTACAGGTTTTCTTTTTTGCAGCCCCTTTCCCCATGCCATCTCTTCCTAGATATGAGCCTGCATGGGGAGGCAGGCATGGGGAAGCAGGACAAGGGTGGCCAAATGCTGGCATTTTTGGAGCACCTCATGTCTGGCTGCTGCTGCCATGCAGGAGCCATCGGTATTGCTTCTCAGGGGAGGAGCCCGTGGAGAGCAAAGGCAACAGCATACCTTGAGATTACATAAAACTCTTGTCATGTGAGATGTTTTTCAGAGAAAATAACCCATTGTTTTGTATTACAAGGTGCTCACTGAGCTCAGCTTTGAGTCAGAGCCGCCAGGTGAAGCCCCCCTCATTACTGCACTGAAACACCAAGGCTGGTGTGGGAACCTTGACATCAAATAGCTTTCATGAAATAATCACCGTGGGCTTGGGCCACGTTTTCATTACATAACAAAACATTGTTTTGTGATGGCAGGGATCATGTGCCCAAAATTTTTCCTTCTCCTTAATCCTAACCAGTTTCTCTTAGCAACTTAACAAGTTCCTTCAGAGAGCTCCCCCATCACAGCATTGTGCCCTACGAGGCCCCCACAAGGCACACTTTGGTTTTTAGAGCCTACTTTAACTGCTTTAGGCTTCTCAGTGTCCTTTGTCATCAGTAAAATAAAGACTGAAAGGGTTAAACAAACTCACCCCCATTTCTGCACATAGTTAAATGCTGATTAGCATCAACTGACCGAAAAATATGGCAAGAATTTAAGATATTTTTATGATGATTGGAAAAGTGTTTCATGGAGCTGGGAAGATTTGGCATATTTTGTTTGCAGTCTCAAATCCAGGGGGAAAATCTACTTTTTAATTTTTTTTTTATCTTTCTTAAGAAAATTACTTTCTTAAAAATTTCAGCTCATTTCCAGACTCCTTTTACATTTATAATTCAGTATATTCTTAAACCTGCTCTCTCTCACCTAAGTCCATTAGGTAACATTCTCTGGTAAAGAACCACCCAAACTATATTCCTGCAAAGTGCTGCATACTCATCTACTGCTAATAAAAATACATTACTCTCAGTCTCTAAGGAATTATTGTGAATTCCCAGTTCCAAATCTACTTATTGCCCTTCAAGTTCCTATATATACACACAGTCACCAAAGATGACAGCTAGATAATGTGCTGGAATATTAATAATGAGGAGAGGAGAGGAGAGGAGAGGAGAGGAGAGGAGCCCAAAATACAAAGAAAAACAAGCTGGGCAGAAGTTTTTATTTTTATAGCATGTAATTTTCTTTTCCAGAGCTCAGAAAAATCTTGTACCTACTTGACCACATCCACCCGCTCCAAAGATTTCCTGAAGGCCAGGAATAAACACCTGCATTACCTGAGATACTTCAAAAGGAAATATTGCACAGAGGATTTGCTGCATTCCCCTGATGAGGAGATTGCTGAAAAGATCTTGTGTGATTCTCAGCAATCTGCTGCTGTCACCTGCCTGTCCCCAGCTCCAGCAGGTACCTGCCAGGTCCCCAGTCCCAGCATGGGCATCCTGGGCAGCTCCAGGTAAGTGGCCATGTGCAGCCTTCTCCCAGCACCACAGGCAAGGACAGGCTGGGGATCTCTTGCAAAACCTTTTAAATCAGCGTTGCCCCTCCCTCCTGCCTGCTGACTGGCTGCAGACAAGGAAAATATGGGTAGAAGTGCTACAACAAGAGGAGGCAGGGATTTTGGTTTATCTCACCCTTAGAAGAACTTAAAAACTGATTGCAGGCTCCTCGTGAATTTATTGAGTGAATTCATCATGGCAATCTTGGCAATTTTGCATTGGCTGAGGTTGCAGGTGCTTGTAAACCTCATGGTCTCTGCTTTTCTGCAAGAGAAGTGGTATTTGGGGAGTTGGCACATGCCTCAAAACCATTTCTCTCTCCCGAACACATCCCCAAAAGATGCCACAAAGCTTCGTTTGGGCACCTGTTTGTCTCAGGGGGAAGTATAAACCTGTCCACAGGAAGAATCCTTGTTAAAAAATTCCCAATACAGCTTCATCCCCACAGCACCAGGCACCTATCTATGCTTTTATACTTTTTACTATTTCTTTTATTATTTTTATAGATATATATTTGATCTCAAGGCTCCCCATGGCTTTTGCTCTCAGCCACTGTGTGATGAGTGGTCACTGCATTCAGAACCCTTTTAATTTTATTTCTGAGCTCAAAAAGGTCAGGCCTGGTGGCCTGAATTCTGCAGTGAGAGCAGGGTTTAACCAGCACTTGTTGTGCCCAGGGCTGCTACATGGAGATTTCATTCCCTTATGTGTTTTTTCTCTATTTGTGAGAAAAAAGGAGAGATCAGTGATGACAATGATTTTCTGAATCATTGTTTCCCTGTCCTTGAGTGATTTTGTAAATTACATATTGACATTTTAGAAATTATGCCTTTGTGAGACATTTAGTAGATGTATTTACTTGGTTTTTTCCTGGTTTTCTCTGCATTTCTTGAAGGTGAGGGATATCTGAATCTTAGAAAGAGTCTGGCAGAGATGAAGCAGAAACTTGCTACTGCATGGTAATCCTAAACCAAACAAAAAAATGGAAATGAGGAGCTACCAGGACCTAAAATAAACTCTCCACACACATCCTCTTGGTTTTATCTGGCTTTTCAAAGCCCTTGCCCTTTGTGCTGGGCTTCATTTGCACAGTGGCCCAAACACAGGACAGATAATCCCAGCTCCTTTGTAGCAGGTTTTTGGTAGAAATGTGTTTCTGGCAGAAATGCCAGGAGCTGTTTCACATCAGCAGTGCCCACCACTCTCTGTGCTATGCCTGTTCAGCTGCACATCCCAGGCACTGGGCTGAAAGGAGGCTCCTTGGATGAAAATAACTCCTTGGGGCAGTTTTTAAACCTGATTTTTTGCACTGCCCTGCAGTTTGCTCACCCTCCTTCTCTCCCATCTGCATGTGGAAAGCAATTTAAGCTTTCAGGTGACAGCAAACCTGAAAACAAACTCACTGTGCCTCCAGCACAGGGGTGAAGTGTCCAGGTTTAGCTGGTTTTCCTTGGCTCTCGGAGGTAAACATCAGCAGCAGCTCTACCCTGAATACTTGAGCTGCATTCACAGTGTTTGTGAAGAACAGATCGAGAATAAACCACAAGATTGATTTTCTAAGGAATATATCCCATAATATTTTATTCAAAGAAACACTGATTACTTTTCATTGAAATTAAATGTGGTTTGGTTTTTTTTTTTTCACTGACTGAAAAGATTCTTAAACACATCTCTGCAATTGTTTCCTTTATGAGTGACATCCCTGGAAGGTTATGATGCATTTAAGGTATTTTTCATAAGAAAGAGCTTTTAAATTTCAAGTTATTGCTAATTAGAAATGTCAGTTTCTTATCTCATTCACTTCTCAGTTCCTGAAAGTGCAGCTCTTTTCAGCTCCTTCACAGATGCAAAGTGTTGGAAAAGCAAACAGAAACTTGGTTTTCTTACTCACCCATTGCAAGATGCTTTAGAAAGAGTGCAGTGCATTCCTGAAGGTGAACAGGCTGAAAATTCTTCATCTTGATGGCAAATAATACACTGGGTTTGTTTTTTTTTTTTTACGACAGAATAAATAATACAAATGCAGAGCTGAACAAAATAATGGACCTTGCTAACACAGCAAAATAAATACCTGCTACAACATAAAAAGTAATTTCACAGCTATGCTCTAAGATTTCTCAGTTTACCTTCAGAAAATGGGCAGGATTTGTGAACACAATCATCATTACCAAAATGAAATTAGGTTATACACAGATGGTAGTATATCTACAGTAGTTTTATATAATTTATATAATTTTAATATCATTTAGTAATTGCTCAGTCCCACAAAAACAGCACCTTTGTAAAGATACAGTAATAGGGTGTATTAGGCTGAAGGTACTTCCAGATCTCAAACTGCTGGGATCCTCAGTCCAAGAGGATCATCAGGAGTTAGAGCCACGAGTGTTTTAAAAGCCACACAACCAAAAAATCCCAAAAGTTCAAGCACGTCAAGGCATCTCACTTCCCTTATCACTGTGTATGGCCTGTGTTGTGCAAAATCCCTAACCAGCTTCAGAATCTCTGCTGCTTTGACTATTTTCCTCAACAGGAAAGAAAATGCATCTAAAAGCCTGATAAGCCTGCTGAAGTAATAATCACCTGCACAAATTTATACAAACTCATCTTGGAAATCAGAACTGCTCCAATAGCTCCTGATTGAAAACGCCTCTTGACACATTTCAGCCTCTGCAGTGATTCATTTTCAGGGAGGTTTTCAGGAGTGTGTGTCACTGATGTGTGTGTCATAAGGGTTCTGATCCTTCCTCCAGTTGTTTCTGGGGTGATTTTTGGGGTCTCCTGGCCAGCTTGCCAGCATCTAAGATGGTGCTAAAAGGACAACGTGAATCTCAAGCTCTTACTGGCTCTGTGTGGCTCCCACAGCTCTCCAGTCATACCACACACCTCCCTGGAACATCACACAGGCTTCCAGGCCAAACACTTCCCCTGGACTGGAATCCAGGCAGCAGCACTAAGGGAAATGGTGAGGCAGCAGGGACAAGGACTAACTTTGCCATCTTTTAAAGAGGAAATGAACATAAATATAAAAACCACACAAAAAGAAAAACACACGAAAGAAAAAGTCTCTAGCTGCAGCAGTTCCTAGATCTCTTCTCTAGCTGACTGTCTGCTGCAGGTTTTTCATAAATAAATGTGAAGACTGAGGCTGCTGAGTGCAGAATGTCTTTCTTGTGAAACATTAGTCCATGTCCACACTGGCACAGAGGTGCTGAGCTCCATGGACAGTGCACAGCTTTCAGAGACCTTCTGATACTCCTGGACAAGGCTACTGAGGGTGCTTTCTCATGTAAAACAAGAGATAGGCTGTTTCTCTCCTGTGGAGGCAAAGAGAAGGCAAAACACAAGGTATGTTTGAAGATCTAGGTTGCAAGTAACGTCCCAGAATTGCTCCTGCTCAGCTTTCTGAACTTCAGGGTCAGCTAAGCTGGCCCTCTCCAGTGTTCCCAAGATTCCCTGGCAGTGCTACAAGTTTATAGGAGAGATTATCTCCCTCCTGTAAGCTCATTTTCTTATGATGCATCGAAACAAAAACATGGAGAAATCCTGACTGACGCATCTCCTGCATCCCTGCTACCCTCCCATGCAATATGCAGCCCAAACCAATTTGTCTTCCCTCTCTTTGCCACCCTCATTCCAAAGTCCAGAGCAGCAGTAGGAGAAATCAGGGATATGTTTGCATACCAGAAGAGGTTGGAATGTCCATAGGTGCATTTAACATCATCCCACGATACCTAGAGAAGAAAAACACACAAGAGGAGACTGGTAAAAACTCTTAAGAGATGGACACATTCTGATACCATCCCAGGAGTTCTCATAAGAGTGGTCAAAGTGGCACTTGCAGGAACTAAACAGGTTTCAATAAAATGGTTTATTGCTTTTACTCTTGGAGGAAAACCAGTTCTGAAGGTATACATTACGCAGATGTAGGGTGCATTGAGTAGGATACTCAGGAACTGGCTGCTCCTGCAAATCACAAAACACAACCTGAGGCCTTGTTTGGTACAGAAGTGAGAGCCAGAGCATCCTGTAGCAGAGGTGGACAGAGCTGTGCAGCCTCAGCTTCCTTTCCTGGTTCTCTTTAGTCAGCAGCCATTCAGACTGGATGAGTCCTGGAGCAGTGTCCAGGAAGATACAAAGGGAATGTGGCTCACTCTGCTCACCTGGCAAACCTCGGAATCGTTGAAGCAATACCATTTACACTCTGTGAGGCTCCGGATGTAGGCACAGTAATGGCCACAGCTGGTTGATCCTGAGTGAGCAACCACAGCAAAAAGCTCATACTGCCAGGTAGCCTGCAGAGAGACACAGAGAGCAACTTTCAGTGCAGCAACTCTCATCTGCCATGGACTACAGAGAAGCAGCAGCCAGGGCAGCAAGGATGTGCATTTTGTAAGGATAAAAGGTCAGATTTGCTTTGAGTATCCTGCCTCGTTTGCTCTTACCCTCTCCCTGTCAGCCTCCCTGGAGACCAGAGCATTGTGAAAAAGGCAGCAGGACAGCAAAGGACCAGCACAGAGGTTCCCCACAGCCAACACTGCAGCAGTGACTTCTGTGGTTGCCATGCTTCCCCTGGTAATTTCCCAGAAAAGAAACACATCCACAGTGGGGCAGATCCATCTCAGCAACCTGGCAAAGCTGTTGTGGCCAGCAATGCCAAACTCTGTGGCCAAAAATACCAACAAATACTGCATGACAAATACCAGGAATAGAGTTCCCCTGTCTTGGACAGGTGAGATCTGCAAAGCCTGGCTTTTGTCCTTAAGGCAGGAAGCTCCAGTTATGGTGCCTTTAGTGATTTCATGTGAGCACAGAACATTGAATAATGACTGAACCAGTTAAAACTATGGGATGTGAGACAGCACCAAGCACTGGTAAAGTTTGAGACACAAATTTTTAAGACAGGCACTTTGAATTAAGACAAGTATTGGTGTGATCTCCTAAATTTTTATGAGAAGGGAGCAGAGAGAAGAAAATCTGTCCCCGTTGAACAGGAGCATCTCACCTTTTCACTGTCATCTGCTAGGCACTGATTTTCTGTCAAGACTTCCCTGAGATCAAGTTCTTGTGGGAATGGCAGGGAGTGACTGAGCTTGTGCGTGCGAGAGGATCGCTCAAAGCAGAAGCGCTTTAGGTGCAAGGTCAGAGTCTGTGGCAGATGGACGAGCTTCATGCTCTGTAAAGAAATAAAAATGCCACTGAAAACTGGGGGACAATCCCTGGGGAGGCAGGGTGGAAACAGCCCCTGCCACCCAGTGGGTGTAAAATGGGGAAGAGCCAGTGCTCCAGTGAATATTTGCCAATTCCACAGGAATTGACTTCCTTGTGACAAGGGACCTCCTTCCTAACAGGAGGAACAATGCCTGTGGTTTACATCCCACTGACACTGCCGTGCTGGCAAATCTGAGTTGTTGCTCTCCTCTTAAACTGATATGGTTGAGTCCTTTCCCCATCCTCCCCCGTCCTCAAGGGAGTTCTGGGTATGAGACATGGGGAAATAATTTTCCAGTTACCTGCAGAAAAGTTGTTTTCCTCCCACACTGTTGACAGAAGCACATGTTTTGTCCAGTCAGCTCCTCTGGATGGAAGAAGTATTGCAGAGACTCCTCCTAAGAAGGCAGAGATTTCTTTCAACAAAAATCCAGCTTGAAGGAATTCAGTTTCTACATTATTTTACATGGTCCAAGCAAACAGCAAAGTTACAGAAGGCATGTTTTATTCAAAGGACAAAAGACTGAAGGGACCTAGCAGCCTGAAACAAAAGGCACCTCATTTCTCCTAGCTGCTGCTGTGATTGCAATAATTGGGAAAAAAAGAGTACACATATTCCACAAAGAAGGTATTGATGTATAAAAGTCTTTTATTCCTACTTCAAAGCCTTAGAGGTTTTCAAAACAGCTCCTTTATGCTGAAACAGTATAAAGTGGTCAGAGAATCGATAAGGTCCAGTGGTGCACTGGCATTTGAAAAATCCACTATGAACGGAGGGGAAGCATCTCCTAAGGAAGCAGCGCTACTGCTAAACTTACCAGAGTCTTCAACCTGTGAGAATTGGCATCCAGCACTGGGAGTGGAAGGGTTAACATGGTGCTGTTGCTCTTTATTTCAAAAGAGCATTTCTGACAGGCCAGATGCTCCTGTATGCAGATCGTGTACAAATCACTCAGCTCTTTAACCTGGAGGGGTGAAAAAAGGCCAAAACCATGTTTATGAAGAAGACAGCTGAGCTGTTTCCCTGTGGGTGGGAAAGCCCATGTGGTTACACATTTCAAGCAAGGTTATTGCTTTAAGGTTGGAACCAATGACCTGTGTGGACAGGGTACTTTCCACAATTTAAAGGAGAACAACATCTTCCTCTCATTCCCTAACAGAGGGGAAAGACACAGCCTATAAGATCAGAAAGTCAACTATCTGCTTTGATGAAGAATTATTCTGTTTTGCTTGAAACTGTAACAGGAGCCTGTCTTCTGTATTAATAAAACTGTGACAGCCATTCAGGGAAGAGTCACTTTTTCTCTTCCCAGTCCCATGGGAGGAACTGTTATATAAATCACATACCTTTAGTGACTAATTATAATGAAATGCACGTGGCTGACTGCAGAGAATGGAAAAGCTGTGTCAAGATACACCAATAAGTGCTTACAGAAATTTGGGGGGAAAAGAAATTAAATATAAATAAATACAATGCTGCAAAAAGATCAATCTTTTAGTTATTAATCAGCTCTCCCATTAGAAAGGCTGGCATGCCTTGAAAGCAGGATGAGCAAAACTTAACTGTGATTCAAAATGTCAAAGCTCATGAAACAAAGATTCTTTGCCCCATTTGAAAGATGCAATGAAAGAGAAGATAATTTAAAAATTTTAACTTAGGAAAATTGCCAGTGAAGGGGATCCTTCAAAGAGGAGAGGAAACCACACACAATTGGGGCAAAGGTTCATTTCAGTCACCATCCTTACCAGCTCTGGCTTTTTCATCTGCTTCTTTAACAAGTTCCAGAGAGTCAGAAAGAGCTGAGCAGCATCATGCTGCACGAACACTGCACAAACAGAAAACACAGCCTCAGTCAGTATGAGGAACAGCACCAAGCACAGATTTTGAAAAATGGCAAAGGGAGATTTACTGTTCCCCCTTAGGTCCAGTCTCTTGTCCCTTGCTCCTCCCTGCAGAGACAGAGCTCACACTGGACACAAGCTGTAATTTCTCTGTGTGACCTGAGCAGGCAGTGGGAAGAGACAGCAGGGTTTGTATCACCCAGTGCAAAAGTCCTGTCCTTGTCACCAGATGCAGGGACAAGAGGACACCCAATACCTGCCAGAAGAGGGCTCAGGTGGCTCACTGAGCTGAGGGCTGCATTTCACAGCATTATAGCATGGTTTGAGTTGGAAGGAGCCTTAAACATGGGCAAAGACACCTTCCACTAGACCAGCAAACCTTCTAATCTGGCCTTGAACTTTTGCAGGGATGCAGCATCCCCATCTTCTCTGGGCATCCTGCATCACTGTCTCATCACTCCCACAGGAAAAAACTTCTTCTCAATATTTAATCCAAACCAGCTCTCTATGTCAAGCCATAATCCCTTGTCCTATCACTTCTGTGTCACCTGTCCTACCATGCCCTTGTAAACAGCCCCCTCTGAATCCTCCTTAGAAACAATGCAGGGAAGATTCTGTTCTCTTTTTCACCTGTATTACTCCACAGGGCTGTTTCCCCCATCCCCTCATGCCCCATGAAGGCTAAAATGCTCCTGAGTGCTGAGATTAAAATGACAGGAGGGCCTATCCATGTGTCTCACACACCAGATAGTACAAACCCCTCGATCCCTATCTCTCTTTAACTGGAAGAGAGATGGCTGACTGCAAAGCCACTCAGAGTCAGGAGAAAAGTGATGCAAACAGGGATACTGAGTTTGTGTTCCTCTTGCATAAAGGTCAGGGCACCTCCCCTATCCTGTTTGGGCTTTTATATGACACAGATAAGGTCATTTGGTTATACCCTGTGTATTTGTACACACAGACAGACTCTTGGCATCCCATTGTCACTAGTCAGTTATGCATCAAAAACTTCTCTCAGAACTTTGACCAATTGGGAGATTCAGCCTGCAAATTCTTCTCTCTGCCCTTATAAGGAGGAGCAGGAGGGGGATCTGTGTGAACTCATTCTCTTTTCCACACTACCCCTTTCTTCTGATAAGTACCAGCAGCTATTTCACTACCATGATGCCAGCACAGCGAGACAAATCAAACAATGAACTGTCCTCTCTGCCCTCCACAGCTGAATCTTCTAGCAGGCTGACAGTCTTCCTACCCTTTGGATATCAGCAAATATATCCAGCAGAGTGGGGTTTTTTTCCCCTCCTCACAATTAAGACACAGCATTGCACTCAGCTGGGAGGCAGCTACAAAGAGCACTGTGTCACTGTGCTCCTAACTCCTGGCATTCCTCAGTTCCTGAAGGAGCTGTTGGAGTCTGCACTGCTGGATAATGCAGACAGAGGTGGGCACGAGGCAGGGCTGCTTACATTTCACTCTGTGCTCTGAAAGGCAGCAAGCCAGGTCTGTGGGCCCAACAGCTTTGCACTTGCCACACTGCATCTTCTCCAACAGCAGCAGCATTTGGTAGGGGACATTGCTCCTCCTCTGTGCAGGAGATGGTGGCACTGTGATCCTGGAAGGGGAAGAAGCAACACCAGTGGTAATTAAGAGGTGCAATGGAGAAATATCAGACCTCACACCAGAAGGAGCACAGGTCAGTGGCAGAGACAGCAGCTCAAGAGGAACCAGAATGGGTACATTTTCAGCAAAAGAATGAAAAAAGGAAAGCAGTCACCTGGACTAGCTCATCCCACAGTGCAGGCTGACAGCTCTAAAGTAAAAGGCCAAAATTTTAAGTTGGCTTGTTCCTGAATTAGAGACAAGCCAAGCAGAACCTCGGGTGCTTTCTGGCCTCTAGGAACAATATTAGTTATAGCCAATTTCAGACCTTTATTGCCTCCCACCCATTGATGTCCTCACTCTCAACATGCCATCAAAATTTCATGGGCACATATACCATAATGCTTGTATTTCAACTATATGCCAACAAAACCTCTTAATTCTCCCTAAATTTACTGTAGTCCACAAATTTTTCTTTCTTCAAATAAGCATGGTAACCCTACAGTCTGCATTATTTAGCTTTGCCCATTTATGACACTTATCATGTCTGTAATTTGTCTTTGCCCTTTGCTCAGTAGTGAGCATGTAAGAATAGGAATGCTCCACTTAGATGATTAAATCTGCAGTGAAGTGAGTAAACTGAAAACAAATCCAAACAGTTATTAGTGTGGTCAGTAGGGAGACAGAAGCCCAAATCCTCCTCAAAACACACAGGGGCAACAGTCAAGGAAAACAATGTAATGCTAGGTGTTCATGGTATTCTAGGTATTCATGATCTGCAACAACACTTCTCTGTCAGGGGCCAGCCAGGGCCCAGAGGCCAGGGATTAGGGTGTGTTTATGTTTACATGCTTCAACTGACAAAATTAATAGTGGATATCGCTCCACGTGACACATCCTTTATTATAACTGCCTGTGAGTAAACCTGGAATAAAATTATATCCTGTTAGGGAAAAGAGAGATACAAGCCATAAAAACTCAGCTGAGGACATGAACCAGAGGTGATGAACAAGCCTGACCACTGCAACTTCTACCTTTGCAGGGCCTGTCAGTGTATGACAGACACAGCAAGGCAGAGAGCTTGCTGAGGGACCAAAACCATCCCAATAGCACCTCGGTGATCCAAGCCTTCAAATGTGCATCCCAAATAAAAAAAAGGAGTGGAGACAGTAATGGAAATCTCTCAGGTGGTTCAAAGAGGTGGCACCTTCGGAGTATCCTCGTGAAGCGAATGTTCATGAGGAACACTTGCAGCAGAGAGTTCAGGCAGCAGCTCTGGCCAAGGTTGTACAGTCCAACAGCTTCTGCAGGGGAGAAAAAGGGGAAGTGAGGCCTGGGGATAGGTACAAGAAAGCAAAGTGAAAATTATGTGAAAGTGGCAAACCCTTCTGGTGCACTTTCAGGCATTCAGGGCATAAGCCCAGCATCTTGGTCAGACCTGAAAGTGTTCAATCTATTCCTCTGTTGCTCAAGGACATAACATTTGGGGTTTTTGGCAACTGACAGAAAAAATCCAAGTAAACCTGGCTAATGATGTTCAGATTTCTCCCAGTTCCTTTATTTTCAGTCCTCTCACAACACGCCTAAACATAAAATAGAACTGCCTGTATGAGGACAACAACCAGGGCCTACTCCATGGTTTAACAAATCCAGAAATGCTGGCTGTGTTTGGAAAGAGGCAGAGCCAGCAGCTAGGAGTTTTTGGCTGCAATGGCCAATTTGAGGGCTTAAATAGGGGAAAAGCTCTGAGGTCTGTGTTCCATCCTAAAAAAACTCAAAATGGTTACTTGGCAAGGCAAAATGAGAATCATCTCTATATTCCTCAGTGAAGAGGTAAGGAATAGGAGAAAATTGAGCCTATGGACAGAGAATGGAAGAGCAGGCATGAGAAATAGAAAATATGACAGTAAAGAATAGGCAAAACATTATTACCATTTTTTAAGTCTGCCACACCAAAGACTGGTGGCAGCTTCTGGGTTTTGGCCTTCATCTCTTCAGTTTCCTCTTTATTACTTTTTACTTCAATTTCTGCCTCCATGGTCTCGCTTAGTGCCACCTCTGGTTTCTTGCTTCTTTCTTGACGTCCACTTCTTTGTCCCATCAACAATATTGCTGAAGGACAGAAGGACTGCAGAGACATTTTCATTATGAAAAAGGTGAAATCAAAAAAATCATTGAATGGTTTGGATTGGAAAGGAACCTTAAAGATCGTCTAGTTTCAACCCCCTGCCATGGGCAGGGATGTCACCCTCTAGATCAGGTTGCTCAGGGCCCCATCCAGCCTGGCCTGGAATATCAATAAAATCAGTAAGATTACTGCAATAGCATATGGGATGTTTGAATTAACATGGGTGTTAAGGTGTGCAGGCTATTGCTAAGGGAACAGAAACGGATTCTGAGGACAATTGCTCATCCTGTCTTCCACTTGTGGCTAAATAAATAAATGAGCCTTCAGTTCCACAGAAACAGCTCCACCTAGCCAAGGAAATCCACACATCCCTGTTTGGAAAGATTTGGTAAATAAGATGATTAAAATTGCCCAAAAGCAGATCCTGCAAAACTCCTCTGTTTAGAAAAAGCAATCTTTTTATCAAAAAAAGTAGCCCAAGTATTGAAAAGGTCAAGTTTCACCTTCTCTCCTGACCAGATAATCACATTTAGTTTCTGTACTGGACTCCCTGCATTGGTTTTAAGTACCTGAGTCACAGCACTACTGTGGCACTTAGCACTGTAATTTTGAAAGACATTTAAGCATCAGCATATCAGTTTCTTTTTCTGTTCCTTCAAGTGATCACAGGCAAAGTAACTGTTCACGCAAGAGAACCATTATAATGTCTTGATTTTTAAGGGACTGTCCAACAGACCGCTGCTCTGACAGTCTCCTGTGTCTCAGCTACTAAAGCAAAATAAAAATACACATACAAAAAAATCTGATAAAAGTTCAAATGCAACTACGCAAAAATGAAACTTTTTAAAAGCCCGCTGCCAACATGGAGAGCGAGTCATAAAAAAAGCAGATATTCATGGGGAAGGGGTGTGGAGACTCCAAAAAAAAAATAAAGTTCAGAAATTATTATTCTACAAATATTAAATAGTGTGTAAAATCAACCCAAGGCCAAGAACTGAAAGAATGAAGAAAAGCTACTAAGAAAGGGAAATAAGCAAAATCCTGGTTCTGCCTTTCATAAGAAAAAAAAAAAAAAAGAAAATCTTTGCTTTAAAAGCATGGTTTTGTTTAACTATGCCTAATAGCGTCAAATGTCAAAATTACTGAAGATTCAGGCAGAGAAGATAGAAATGGATTTTTTTCCCCTGATTATTACCTTTAAGCTTAAGTATCCCTATTTCCAACTGTACTTTCGATTGCTTGCTTTTGACGATTACTTTTGAACTCTAACTGTCACACACTAAATATATTTATTTATATATAAACTATATATATTCACCAAATATTGTCGAATTTGCTGAGGTTTTTTTGCGGAGGGGGGGAAATAAGCTCAGAAAGACAGATTCAAGAACATTACTTTTCATATCCAAACCCGGTGATTAGAACAGCTACTCAGGAAAAGATAAATTTCATCTGATTTCTCCCTTGCCAAAACAGAGCCTGAACACAGACTGCCTGTTTTCCTGGAGATGATTTAACAATGTATTCAGGTTTCTGAAAGCTGAGCTGGAGTGGGAGCCCATCTCAGGCTGGTGGGTTTAGCTGGTGTGGAATCAGCCAGAAGGTAAGGGATGATCACAGGCACTGGGGATATCAAAAGAGACAAAAAGGAGAGGGGAAGGCACCACAAAGGTAGCTAAACAACAGCTAGGGATGTACTGGGGGATAAAATAAACCTGCAAGACAGATTTTGTCAGAAAAGGGAGGACTAAGAGCGGGATTAAATAGCAAGCACAGGGCTAAATGGCTTTGGGTGGCTTGAGGAAAAGGTAGAAAGATCTTAGGAATATTAGGGCAGGAAGGTGCAGGGGGATACAGGAGGATTTGTATCTCTGGGTCCATGAAATTCTCTCCCAGTCACCGCTATCAGGGATCCTGTTGTGGGAGTAGGAACACAAATAGAACTTTCCAACCTTTGGAACCGCCTCGTTTGGGCTGTCAGAAACACAGCCTTCCTAAGACTTGCATTTGACCTCTTTTTCCGTGCACAAGGATAGAAAACAACCAGGGAATGAGCCAGGAATTGAGCAGCAGGCTCTCCTCCTGCCCCCCAATTTCTCATCTCTCTCTGGAGGAGCAGCTTTGCTTCTCAGTTTCCTTTGCATGTCAGGGGTAGGACTCGGTACCTCAGCGCACGTGGCTGGCACCAGCGCTGGGCAGAGAACAGGGAGCAGTGATATCCTCCATCCCATAATCATCTACCCTCACACTCCTCTCCCCCAGCAGCCTCCCTTTAACCCTGGCCTGCTCCACTGTCCATCTGCCCTCCCAAGACACCGGCTTCTCATGACAAACCCCGAATTGTCCCTTCACTGCCCGTAGCCCTGTGCCCGGGAAGGGTTCCCACCTCTGGCACTTGTGGTCCCTTCCCTGTCAGATCCTTTTCCTTCATGGGAATCTTGGGGTGCAGATGATGCTAGGGCAGGTGGAGAGGCCAGGTTGGATGGGGCTCTGAGCAATCTATTCCAATGGAAGGGATCTGATCTATTCTAGTGCTCAGGGATCCCTGCCCTCAGCACGGGGTTTGGAACGAGACGATCTTCAAGCTCCCTTCCAACCCAAACCATTCTATGTTTCTCTGGTCCCCGTGAGGTGATCCTCGAAAGGGTCCGGCAGAGACTCAGTGTCGACCCACCCCTGAGTGGAAAGAAGCACCTAAGAGTGCATCACCTCCACACTTCTCCGGGATTCGACTGAAAGAAGACTTCCCTCTCAGCTGCCGAACTCCGTTATTATTTCCCTCTCTATTTCCTTCTCTCCTGACACCCTACGTCTCCGGCATCCAATCTCACAAACCAGCATAAAAAAAGGCTTCTTACCAATCCCCGCAGGACCGGCAGCGCTCCGAGCTGGACCTCACTCTCACAGCGCGCTGCCGAGGAGCGGCAGCGGGGGATGGCACCGCGGCTCTGCCCGCAGCGGAGCAGCTCATCCGGGGGAGCTGCAGGGCAGCGGGATCAGCTCAGCTGCGGGCAGCAGGAGAGCAGCGGGAGGAGCGGAGCGGAGCGGAGCGGAGCGGGGCGGCCCCGCCGCGTCAGGCAGCGGCAGCAGCGCCCGCCCCGCCGTGCAGTTTTCATTTCCCGCTCGGCCGGGAGCGGGCACAGAAAGTGAAACTCGGAGCCGCCCTGCGCCGCCTGCCGAGAGAAAGGGGCCGAGACAGGTTTCCACTGCCCGTTCTTTGTCCCTTGATACAGATCACTTCTCGTGTGCCTTCTGGGGGAAGCGTTCTGAGGTTAAACTGTCCACACACAGCTCATGTGGCAGCACAGGTGAGGACAGCAGGCACTCCCAGCCCCGTGTCAGGTATCTCTGTGCAGCCCCCACTCGGCTTCGCTGGGCCATGGGAAGGAGACAGCACACGGGAACCTTTCAGAGGGGTTGTCTGGAGCTCATCAGAGCTGTCCTTGTGGAGAGGTCCCAGCTGCAAACCTTCTGGGCAGGTAATGGGGAACCGGCTCACACTGCCGGGCTCTGTCGGAGGCAGCACAGCTCTTAGCGCTCCGAGATTTTCAGTCGAGGCAGCAGGGGCAATGAAAACTGTCCTGAATCGTCACGGTGGGGATGTGGATATCTGTAGGGACTTCGAGCAGAAGGGCACAAATGACTCAGCGTCTTGGCTGTGGTAGAGGCTCTCAGCAATAGTTTAAATTTAGTGATGTTCCCATCCTGTTACTGGCTTGTGTGGTGACTGCCCGATAGAAGGGAGGAAGGGAGAGAAAAGAACCATTAAGCCGTAAATTGCCTAGAGAGAATGAAACCACCTGAGCAAAGTGCAAAAGGACACTGCAGGTTAAACAGGAACTAGATCTGCCAGGTGGAAGTTAGTGAGTTAATGAAGCAGCGTGCAGCTGAAACAGCTTTTGGTAATGACCACTTTGAGAGCCTGGGCGCTCAGTTAGGAGGAGTACGTCTTAAGAATATTTTAAGCTTTGCCTGCAGAACTCAGTCACTTCCAAAGCAGGTAGCAGGCAGAAGTCTGAGCCCAGAAAATGAGCTCAGATGAATGGATGGCTCAGACTGAAAGGCGCAGTGTTTTTGTGTCCAAACACACTGCCTGCTGAGAATCACTGTGCAGTGTCCCTTGGACAAAAGCTGCTAGCTCCTGATAATTGCCACGGCACTTCAAATGTTCAAATAGCTCCAAAAGTGTATTGACTGCTTCAAGAGCAGGGCTCCTGATTACTGAGTGTCCTTGCAAATAAAATAAATCCTAATGTTGATGGTCAGAATGAGATCTAAAAAGCCTTTGAAAAGTTAAGAAATGCACACCCAGTGTTATGGCCCATCAGCCGAGAAGAATTGCCTCATCCAAGGTGTGAATGTCCCAGCACTTTGGAGAGGAATTTTCACTGCTGAGTCATTGTGTAAGGGAGGCATGACAAGGACTTATCCCACCTGCAGGATTCACCTCTTATCAGCCTCTTCCTTTATCTGAAAAGCCAGGCTCAAGCCTCAGGTATGCACACAGTTCTGCACCTAGGAGGCACCTCTGTGCATCACTGGAGAAGCACCCAGCGATTGTTCAGGCCATGAGCACCAACAGTCCGATATCTTACAGCACCTGGGCGGTTCCAGCAATGGTTGAGTGTTTGGATGTTTGAGAAGTGTGCACTGCTGGAGC
>VWYP01012742.1:30854-48431 GCA_013400435.1 Pycnonotus jocosus | reverse complement strand
CTGTATTCCCTTCTCCTACACTAACTGTATGGCTCCTGGTTTATTTTTGAGAGCATCTTTCTCCTCCAGGGGAAAAAAAGAAAAAAACAAACAAACAAAAACAACCCCACAACAAAATAAACCAACCAATCCCATTCCTGGATGTATCTCCAACTAATCCTACCAGACCCCAACTCTATTGTGTCCATCAGAATAAATAAAAAAAGGCAACTCGGCAATTCCTTCATGACTCAACCCAGAACATAACCAAACAGAACAACTATTGAAAAAGTTAATTATGACCTTCGGTTTAAACTGAAGAGGCCAAAGCCACCCTTCTAATGTTCCTTACTAGGACAAAACATTAGTTCAGTGTTGCAAGATCTAACAAGGCAGCCTTACAGAAATAAAATAATGGACCTAGAATGTATTCTGTATTTCAGCAGCATGAATGCCCAAGTTCAACCCACATTACTTGCAGGATGAGATGAGATGTAGAGCAGATCTACCAGAGCAACTCTCAACAGTCACAGCAACTTCCCCCTGCACCAGAATATCCTCACCTACAGGAAAACACAGTGCACACCTGGGATTTCTACACACTCTCTTTGGCACTACACAGGAATTCCATGTACATTTGCTACCTCAGAGCTGCATGTTTACAGGCAAAGAGTGAACTGATCAGAGTTTTACTCCAGATTTTCCACGTATTTCTGCAGAGCCTTCTGTAGGCAAACTGTATCCCCTCATGGGAGACCTTCTGCAGGCATATCCTCCAGGACAGGTGTTCCTCCGTATTATCCCACTGACAGGGCAGGACTTGCCTTGGACTGTGTTCACAAGCTCTATAGACCCCTTCATATCAGAAAGACAAGTTCTGTTGTGACAGAGCAGTATTCTTTCCCTCAGCTTGAGGATTTGGGCTTCATGTCTGGTTCATGACTGAAAAGGCAAAGGCTTTTGTCTGGTTTTTGATCAGTTTTATCCTTGTGATAATTTGAACTATTTTGTGATGTTTCTTTAGAAGCTCTTTATGCCTCCTTGCCAAATAACACAAAGTGTTATCATAAACACTGCAGTAAAGTAGAACATAGAGCATTATGACAGTGTTTACATCAAATAAAAGGTGCTTTGCATCTTCACACACATAGTAATCATATATTTTGTGTTCAAAAAGACTGTCTTTGCACAGAGCAGCTGAAAATCCAGAATGTTTATTCTCAAGCTCAACTCTGACATGTTTGGAACTCAGCTGTTTCATTACACTAATTTTTTCAGAGTTCAAAGTGATGCTTTGGTACACACAGTAAAATATCCAAATGCTTTGTAAAGGAGGATCTGCTACTTCTTTGTTATCAAAATGCACATGAAGGATTAAAGTAAAATTAAGCAAAACACACATCTGTGTAAAAGACACAGCAGCAAAAAAGCAGTCTCTTCTTGAAGCCAAGAAACAAGAAACCAAAGTAAGCATGCATTACAGTATGCATCTTGCTTTCAAATACATGGAAAAATCCTTCATAAATAACGTTCTTTATACAGAAGGCAATGAACTTTCTGAAATTTTCAAGGTGAAGGTTACCAAAGCTCTACACTACTGTAAGTTTAGACATAGTGTGGGTTGATGTTTTCAATACCAGACGCTCCACATAAACAGCAGAGTGTAACTCATTAAAGTTAGTGGGACGCACTTTGAAGCACACTTCTAAAAGCATTTCAAGGTTGGGTAGTTGATCAATAAAATAAATATTTCCACAATATCAAAAAAATTAATTGATTTTTACTAAAAGCACTTGCTTGGAAACAAAGGAATACATATTTGACCCAGATCTTATGTGAAAGATCCACGCTTCCTGCTAAATTGCAACGTAAGTCTAACTTAATGCTGTTTTACAATGGGCACACTGTCACTCTAGAGCTAGGGAACTATCATGACCTCCAAAAATTTAAAATTACTTTTGGATACTATTTTCCAACTGTGTTAAAAGTTAACATCTCAGTCAGTTCAAGATATTCTTGCAATATATGTCTATGCCAACTCGTCCGAAATTTTCAACCAAAGGCCTGTGAACAACGTAACTGAGGCAGCAGAGAGATAAATCCCTTCTGTCTTCACTTCTTTCTTTCGAAAGCTGTATATTCACACACATCTCTCTTTCATCTGCCTCAGATCAAAACAATCCTCCTCAAATCTGAAATGTGCGAAGAAGGAATCCTCCTCATAAGGATTCCTTATCTCATAGCCCACGCAGTGACAGTCCTGCAGAGATAACATGCAACTCATTTCTCCAACTCCCTCACTTCAGCCTTAAATCCAATCTTTATTTGTAGTCCCGTATCACACATCACTGCAAATTCCTGTTCCAATCAAGCTACCCACATCTCAACAAAACTTTTAAATATTACTTAGCAAATCTCAACATGCAAGACGTTAGCTCCGCAATTCACTTCGTCCTGATCTACTTTCCAATCCTCTGTAACAGGAAGCTGCCTCAACTTCCAAGTCTCTGTTCTCTCTCCACTACCTTCACAGGATTCTTCCTCTGCACACTTGGTCTCTAAAAGACAATGTTTGTAATCTTGCAGTTCCTCTTCCATTGGCCTTTTCCACACCTTTTTGTTATTTAAAATACTGTTTTTCTATAATGCCTCCCACTTCTAAGCATTTACAGAGCCTAAGTCCTTTAATGAGAGGAACTGAAACACGGATCCATACCTGCTCATGCCCCAGTAGGTATCACTCATATATATCACATCACAGCAAACCTCCTTGCATCATACTTGATATAAAATTTGTTCAAAACCTATAGAATTTTGTAACTGGAAGGTCACCTCAGGTCTCTACTATAATATTATTTTCCCTCAACTTCATAGCACCTGAGACAGATCTTTGGGTACTGAGATGCTCACTGAAAGTCCACACACAATTTTAGACAGCACACTCCTCACATGCATTAGTTTCTTTTAAAACCAGGTTTAGTTTCATTTAAAACAAGGTTAAAAGGACAAAAAAAAAAATCAACACAACTTGATTTCAACCTGTTCACTCAGTCCTTAACAACAGATTAGTACTGTACATATATTTTTTGCATTGATTAAGGAAGTTCCAAAGCTTTTCTTCTACTCAACATATAATCAATCATAAAGGATGAGGGAGCAACTTTTCTCTTTTTTCTAGAACTAACCAGCTGCTAAGATTTGTTTATTTAAGTCTGCATGCCACAGCTCACCTACAGGTGATGAGGAGTGACAAGTCATTTGGGAGTTTCCCGCCCTGTATATTTCCTGTGATTCCAACAGGCTAAAACAATTAAATAATATTTTGATCTCACCAAACCAAGATTTTTAAACAACACCTGTAAAAACGCATGTTAACAATAAAAATTTCTGAGTACATTCAATGTCTTCCTCATACAAAAAACTTTCGGAACACAGATGATAAATGATGCTTTACAAAGAAGAATGATTCATATATCCTGGTAGGCCAAATATTTTGTCTGGACTGACTATAGACTGAAAACAGAGCAAAAACAAAGAGCTTCCAGTAAGCTGAGCATATCTTACGGCACATATGTATTTAACAATAATCAGCTCCTTACCCACCTGCCTGAATGGTATCAATGCCAACATTCAGGCTGGTCATCCTATGTACCAGCTAACCCCACACTGCTATGTAAAGCCAAGATTCTAAAGCACTATTCCCTCTCAAGAGAATTTGACCCTGAGGGTTTAGGCACATTTAGCTCCACATTCTCCAGCACTCCATAAGCTGGGGATGTGAGCAAGGCTCCACAGTTGTTGGCCTACTGTCATGCCTGAATTTCAAAGAGCTGGTGTGTCCCCACCCAAACACCCTGAGTCACCCACTGAGAGCCCCGCAGGAACACCCCGCTATCTGAAGACAAGAGGACGTAGTGGGGAACACACTGGAACAGACCTGGCCTCCAGGTCACAATAACAATAGCTCCAAACAAGGGATCGCGTAAATATCCACAGAATGCAATTCCATCCATTGACCCCAAATGAAACAAATCCATGCCAGTGATCGTGCTTACACAGGGGCAAATGCAAGCACACTGCCATAGTGGTCACAATTATCTCATTATGTCATCTTGTTCAACTCTTGCATGACAAATTTGGTTCTTCACAGCTGCACACAAGTTCCAAACAACATGTTTTGCTTCCAAACCGAGAACAAAAAGCAAGGGTGCACTTCAAACAGGCAATCAAAATTAACACCACTGTTTGAAACACTCTCAGCTGTCCTCAAGTTTGTTTGTGTTCTGCTTGCAAAGGTTAACAGTATTTCATTCCCTCCTTGACCACAGAACACAGCTGCCAGAGTGCCTTTAAGTAAGTAGGGACCAATACAAAGCATGTGAATGCTTAAAAATGATGCTGTATGCAAATTTCTTTCAAATCCACAGACACAGACTTTGAAACATCACAAGTGTTTATTGCGTATTTTTATTTCTTCTAACTCCACCAGTCTTCACTAAAGCTTTGCATAATGTGAATTGTATATTGCTCATGTAGGACATAATATTTCACCTGATCTCCACACATAGCTAAACAAGTACTGCAAATGCTGGTAAATTCTTACCTGATTGGAAAAAGACCCCAAAAAATCAAACAGGAAGGCATGAAATAAATATAAAGTGTAAATTTGAACAACTATTATGGTATTTCAGGGGTTTTGAGAGTTCTCTTAAAACCATAATTCAAGAATAAAGTGTGGTTCTGTGTTTGTGCTAAATCATCTATTTCCTTACTGCCATCTCCTGCCCCATAAAAAAGCTACACTGCCAAGATTTTGCACATCCAAATACACTTCCAGTGCATGCACCATTAGCAGTAAAAGTATTTTTTTAACCCTTCAATCCATATTTTGCAATTGCAAGAAACCGAAGTAACTGGTTGCCTCAAATGAGAGCACAAACAAAGAAAACAGAGTCAAATCCATGTCCTAGCAAACAATTAAATGCCACTTGACTATGGACCCGTAATTAATTAATAGAATATAACCTCTCCCTTCTGAGGCTGTGGCAGGCTAGAATCTTAACTGGAGCATATTATAATGTGTCTGCAACAAAGGCAGGCAAATATTCTCCTAAGTGACAGTAAATGGTGCTCTCACAAGTAGGACTGCCCCTTGCAGAGAGGTTTCCTACAGAAACAAGATAGGTATGACCAATGGCCTTTAACCCAAATAAATAAATATGCAGTGACCCTGATTGGAAGAAAAGTCTGTATTCAAGACACCTGTTCCTTGTCGGGAGCAGCACTACTAGGGCCATTCCAGACAAAAGACAAAAATGTGCAGAAATAGGTCACTAGTTCTGTTTAGGAAATAATTTGCCAACTTGTTTCTCAAAGTCCCTGACCCTTAAAATATCACCCTTTTTAAATGCACCTCAAACAATCCAAAATTTAGTATGCCTAGGGACATCAACTGAATGTGCTTTCTGCAAATTTATTCACTACACACACTCAATCATATTTATAGCAGCATTAATTCTATCTCCCAGGCATGATATTGTCATTGTGGGGTCCAATGCTCGGTTTTTGGTTTGGAATGGGTTTTGTTTTGGATTTGATTAAAGCTGCTGCAGGCTGAAACATAGAACATAACTGCAGCTGTTCTTTTAATATGTAAGTATATATATACAAAAATATTATATATATATATATATATACACACACATAATTTTTTTTCTGAAAATGCAGATAATAAACAAAGTAGAGGACAAGATAAGAATTCAAAGTGATCTTGAAAGACCAGGAAAAAAGTTATGAAAAAATGTTAAGAGTGTGACTAAGGAGAACTGCAAATCTTCAGACTGAGGCCAGAACACCTGATTGCACATACAGGGGGATGGTCAGAATGTGGTTTAGGTAAAAGGGATGTAGAGGTTAAAGCAGACCACAAAGTGACCCTCAGTGTTGTGATGTTGAAAGCTAAAAATAAAAACCAAAAAGCTCAGAGTGATGTCAATGCATAGAACTGCCCACAAAACCAGCAAGTACCAGTCTCATTCTGTATTTTGGTAAGATTTCACATCAATTACCACATCCAGTTTGATGACCATACTTCAAGGAGAATAGTAGTAACAGGCTGAAAACTGTACCCAAAGCCACATGACTCAAACACTATGAAAAGTCTCCTCAAAGTCAGCCAGAGGAGCGTTGGAATAGACTGACAGAGAAGATTGTGAAAGTGCTGGTATTGAGGGGCTTTGAGAATGAGTTAAGATCTGCCCCACCCACCAAAGGCTCCAGCTAATTGTCCTTGGGAGAGAAGAATGGATCAGGCAATTCCTGCAGATCCTGTCCAGTCTCTAAGGTTCTGGATCACAGAAATCAGGACCTCTAGGACTCACCTCACTCATTCTTGGCCCACAAGCTGCAAGTCCCAATACCACAGTGGTTTTGGGTGGGGCTTTTTCCACAATTATTTCTGAGTTTACTGATGCCATACCAGACATTAGGCTGAAGTTTTACAGAGAACTGTCCCAACAGATTTCAAGAACTTTTCCACTAAGTGACAAAGGCTAAATTAGAGACCATTGCTATGAATTCTTTCTCATTACTAAATGTACTTCAGTTTGTATTTATCAGAACTGCATTTCATGCAAAATTTTAACATTCTAGTCACTCAGTATCAGGAGTTCTGTTTGGAGCCCTACATCACAAGTTTTAGATTGAGCTATTCAGAATTATTTTAATTACTTTAATTATCTGCAAGTGTCAAGCACTTTCTTTTAATTATCTGCAAGTATTCCACCTCTCTTTTTACTTGATATTTACAAGTCGAACAAAAGAAAAGGTCTGCAAAATTAATTTTGGGAGTCCATGTTACCTATTTTGCCCATGAACAGTGACCGCTTGCACCCACCTTTACCAGCAGATCAAGAGAGGTGATTCTCTCCTTCTACTTTGCTCTCCTGAGATTTCACCTGGAGTACCCCATCCACGTCTGGGGGTCCCAACATAGGAAGGACAACCAGATGTAGTGGAAGGTGTCCCTGCCCACGGAACCAGATGATCTTTAAGGCCCCTTCCACCCAAAACCATTTTATGATCATTTAATCTATACATAACTCTTGAGACTCTTACCATTATATCAGGAACAGCTTAGACATGAAAATCTGCTGCCAATTAAGTTTGGCAAGATCATGTTGACAAAAACCTTGGTCCATCTGCTGTGAAAACTGAAGAAAGCATATGGTGCTTCGTACAACTACATTAAGATCACTAAAGTCCAAAGCTCCTCTTAGTAACCATCAAATGCAAAATAATAAAAAAAATCCAGAGTCTTCATAAAACCATAAATCAAATCTAATAAAACATACAATTTATGTTTTGGTCTCCACAAATCTATTTTCAAACTTTCAAGAGAACAGTTAAGACTAGGTAGGAAGTACATACCAGACTTAGAAAGTAATGAGGGTTTTCTGCTGCTCATTTCTAGACTTGATATGCGGATTTTTACACAGAACTATATTCTGAGTCTTCTGTTTCAGAATTTCAAAGTATTTTATTAGTAGCCTTGACTCTTCTTGTTTTCATATGAAACCTAAAACAAGAAGAATTACTGATTTTTGGGGAATCAGGGAGAACAAGGAGAAAAGAAGTTATGCACGGGAGACAACAAAGACTTTATTATAACTTTAGGAACACTGGCTGAGAATAAGCAGAACACACACACAACTCAGTTAGAAAGGAAGATAGGAGATCCATCGGTTTTACTTTTCAGCATCCTGTCCTTAACCATCACAACTCTGGGAAATGAAACATCTCCAAGGTCTTTTCCATGTGACAGAAACAATGGGTTGGCAACCAGTTAAGGCTTTTCTTTAAAAAATTATTATTGTTATTATTACTTTTATCTGAATCTTACCTCTGTGTTTTCTACCTCCAAATAATAGTAAGCATATTCTCAAGAAAACAACAGATTATGAAAACAATAGTCTCCTGAGTTAGGCCTCTCAAATCTTACCTCACTGTAAAGAGCAACAACCCTCATTTTTATTAGAATTGAGTATGGATGTAAATTGCTACCTTCTGTCTTCTACTAGGCTATCAGCAAGAAGAGCAGCTATGATTACCAATAACTGTGTCTAAAGACTAGACTTGGGAACAAACATGTACTTGAACTGCTGTTTTCCAAAAAAAGGCTATTTACTAAAACACTGGCCACATTCTTGTAAATTAAAAAAAAAAAAAAAAAAAAACAACAAAAAAAAACCACACCCAAAAAAACAATCATAAACAAGCATGTAAACAATTTTGCAAGAATGCAGAAACATCTTACAAGGTCAGAAAGGCAGAAAGCATGTTTTATGAGTTCTTTTCAAGACCACTTTCTCACAAAAAGATGAGTGACAGTCTTGCCTCTTCAAAAAAGATGCCACATGGCAAAAGAGAACAAAATGATAAAAAACAGCCTCCATGAGATTTTGTGAAATATGTATGATCTCATCTCTTTTAATAATAAACACTATAAACAAAATATTTGGAAAACACAGTGCTGAAACAACAACCTCACAAAAGTATCACAACTTGAAGGGACACTGTTTACCCAGCGGCAGATCTGTTATCACTATTTATGCATGTTAATCAAACAGGAAAGAGAATCTCTGAAAGAAGAGTTTTGAATTCCAAATCACAAACATGTGGCTCCCTATGGCTTTGTTTTCTTTTCAGTTGCCTGTAGCTGAAACAACATGACACTTTGCTTTGGCTGTCCTGCTGAACTGTAGTGCTGTCACAGCTGCAGGCTGAGGACAAGCTACTGAGGGGCTTTGAGATGTTCCACTTCCCTCTGCTGCTTCTCTGCTGGAAAGAATCAACCCCTCAGAGCTGAAAAAGGGAACATCCAGTGTCAGTACAAATCCAAGTGCCTCAGCTCAAAGCATGCTTACAGGTAGCTTGAGTCAAAACCAAAGCTCATGAGTGGGAGTAGCACGGAACTGGCACCAGCGTCTAAAACTACTGCAGGGACAGTCTAAAACTCCAGCTAAAGGGCAAATTTGAGACCCTCACAGGCATTATTTTAACTCCCTTTAACAAAGTGGACCAGAATTTATCACTGAAAATAAGCATTTCAGTTTTAGTCACTGTAAAATACCCAGAGAAGAAACATTCCTCTAAAACACTGAATCCTTGCATGGATTTCTAGACACAAACTGAATATTTATTACCACAGAAAACATCTTTTTATTCTGTGTGTATGCCTTGTTATCTTATTTGTTTTGGAAATACCACTAAAAGCATCCATTCCAAACCTTAGGCTTTCTACCACTGCTGAAACCTATTGATCATGAGAAACACATGCTAATTAGCTTCCTATTTTGCAAAAGCAGGCAGCTCCTGAAAGACATAAAATAAGAATAATGCAATAATTGCACTTTTAAGAAATGTGGGGAGAATCCGAGAGGCAATGCTCAGGCAGCAGCTCTTCCCTGCCTTAACAGGAAATTCCAGCTTGTTCCCCAGCTGCAGCCGGGCACATCCTACAAGCCGGGCACAACCTACAAGCCCGGCTCAGGCAGAGGCCCCAGGCTAAGATACTTCACAAAAAGCAAATTCTGCCTGGCAGCCCACTGAACAAAATACACTGAAGGAAAAACCTCTCACATACTGAAGATTCTAAGAACTTGCAGCCTAAAAGAGGAAGACTCTAAATAGATTAAATTACCCCCCCCCCCAAAAAAAAGGGGGGGAAATGTGGGTTTAAATCGTGTTTTAGGAAGGCTTTTCAAATTGATTTTATCACTAATTTTTCTTTGAAACCTTCTTCAAAAAATTCTATATTCTTAAAAAACATTAAACCTACTACTTCTCTCTTCACAAACTATAAAACAAGAAGAAAAATGAAAATCCTCTTGTAAGTTCTACTAGAATGTTTTGTATTAAACCTAGTTTAAAAATAGCATATACCAACAACAGACCAGTAACAGCCCAGTCATCACACAAGTTTCATAAAATTACTATGTGTTTTTCTGGGAAAACAGATTAATTATGAAGAAACAGCTCTGCAGGAAGAAAGCATGTGGCTTTCTTCTATTTTTATGCAATTGCAATTTGCATGTTTATGAAAAGCAATCTGTGTAATAGAATTAAAAAACACAGCTTTCCTAATTTAACCTTTCTTAAAAAGTACAGTATGCCCATTCAACAATACTTCAAGAATTAAAATTCCATTACAGTTGAATTTATGACAAGATCATAACTTTGTCTTTCGAGTCTTGAGTATTTTGTTAGTCACACATACAGCTTATTCTTACTGCCATTTAGGAATTAGATTTACAGTTCAGAGAACAATAGTCACAAAAAAGGACGAGTGTCTGCACTGCTTTGTCCAAAACAAAAATACACGTTAAATATACAAATTTAACCTGTGGAAGACTTCAACAACACAGTGGTCAAGCTAAAAGGTTTATTGGACTTTAACTGGTGCACTTATAACAAACTAAGAAACAAGAGTGCAATGTTTTTTAGATACAGTAATAAGTAACAGCTACAGGCATCACTAATGGTGCTCTATCTTGTTGTGTAACAATTTTCAATTCTTTCTACTTAAACAAACTAAATGCACCATATAACGCCTCAACGGTTGACATGTTTCCAGCTCAATTATTTCAGTAAAACTTCAAACCAAATACTTTTTCTGCTTCCAAGAAATAAGACTGGGGAGAAAAGGACTTTTTTGGCCTAAATTAAAATTCTACCAAACATGCTTTTAGGCCCAAAATTTACAGAAGCAAAAAAAACTATCCCTGTGCTTGTGTGATGAATTGGAATTTGTTTATTTAAAGATGAAAACTATAAAAAAATCAGACTGAGCGGCCAAGAGGACTTCATCTCAGAAAACTACAGAGTAGATAAAGTGAGTTAAATGGATACCGAGAGCAAGAGAAGGAAGGAGAAAGTGAGAGAGATGATAAAGGAGAGATTCTTTTGGAGCAAACCTAGAAGACAGAAAGCATTCTAAAATACCAGAATATGTCACATAGAGTAAGCAGGAGGAGTGGTCAATGTCTTATGAAGAAGAGTTCCTAAACCACGAGGAAGTGACATGCAGCCCACTACAGCCTGACAATGCTACATACTCCTGGCATCACTGTCTACAGCAGCCAGTAAAAAGAGCTCAACAAAACCCATTTTCCAAATGCACAACCTTCCACAACTGAAGTCAAGGTTTCAGAAAGAAGAGCTGTCATCCCTTTTCATCCACAAGTATCTGAGAAATCCTCTGCCAGAATGTCTCATCTTCCTTCCGGTTGCTATGCCAGCAAACCCAACTCAACATTTTAACATTTAAAAGACATGTTCTGTCTTGCTGAAGATCGATCCAAGTGTCAGATAATGGATTTTCTGGGGTTTTCAATCCTAGGAAACAACATATGAACCACAGTAAAAGGACATGATAAGGACATTATTCCTACCCTCTATTTTTCCCCCTTGAATTTCTTTCTGTGTGATTGATTTTATAAGCCCAGTAACATTCTTTTTTGTCTTTTTATCCACTGAGGTCTCCCACGGTCCAACAGGGTTTTGCATGCAACTATCCTGAATTTGTATCCAAAATTATGATGAGTTCGTTTTTTCTGTCTCTTAGCTTTCCTCCACAACAGCTACATACAACCCCTGACCATAGGGTCACCAAGTGGTGATTCTGGCTGCAGGAGTGACAGCCGGTCACTTGTGTCCAGCTCAGTGGAAATTTTGTGGTTACTTTGACACCTTGAGCACAACACTACCAGAAAGGAAACAAAGAATTCAAGTTCTGTTCAACTATTGCATTTTTTCATAGTATTCGGCTTGAGGAAGATTGAAAACTGAGAACTGTAAACATTAGAGACATGAAATCATGATCTATCTAGTCACTAGCAGATAAGCAATAACCACCATGTTCTTGGCTCAATGAGCAGGGATTTAGCTGCCAAATCCTAATCAACACTAATTGGATTGTCCTTGACTTCAGAACATACCACTGACACCACATGAGTAATTTATTTCAACAGACACATATAAATGGAACACAATTCCCAAAACACCATGCAGAAGAAAATCTCATCAATACTGATAATGCTATTGTTAGAAATAATTTTTTTCACTATATATATAAGCAAGGAGCCTGAAAGTCTCATGCAACTGCAAAGAGGAGTAAGAGGAGAAATGAACCAAAGGAAAACCTCCTACTCACCGGTATATATTTGCAGGATATAACTTTCATTGATGGTTATCAAGGCTGAACTGTGAATCTGCTGTTACACATTTTACAAACATTTCCACAGTGACTGTGGTTTTCCTTTGTGCATACCAGTAATTGGGGAGGTAGTTGGTACTTTAAATTCATGTCAGAGAACTACCACAGCAGTATAATTCTCTTCCTCACTGCTATAAAACAAGACTGTTATATTTGGGACAATGGAGAAGTTAAATGTCAGGCTAATTGTCCCTCCACTGAAAAATATGATTGTGGTTATAGCAGGCCAGGGCTTACACAGTACTCAGTCTTGCATAACAAACTGTTTTCCATGAACAGGCTGCAGGAAAAGTGTCTTTCTGTCAGATAATCCACAAAGTTAATCCAGGACAGAACAGGGGAGAGAGAGTTCCTCGACTGCAATTTAATCATAAAGATAGGAAATGCGACTTCCCTCAACATAATCTGTGTCCTTGTATTTCAGAACAAATGCAGATAGCTTACAGAGAAGAAAATCAGCCTTCATGAGTATTTTAGTTTAAAATGAAAGGCTGAAAAAAAAGTATCTCTATTGTTGTTGTCATTATACTGGCAAGACTGAGTGAGTAAAGAGTCTGAAATCCAAGTTCTTTAGAAATATTCATTACAGACGTGAGGGAAAGGAGATCTACATGATCTCTATTGATTTTAAAATTTCTCCAAAATATTAAATCCATAAACCAAAATCAATTTTTTTTTCAGTCAACATTATATACTAGAAGAAACTGCTTGGATATCTTTTATGAATACATGCTACCAAAGAATACTGGGCGTATCCCAAGCAGACTTTCAAGAGAGCTTTATCTCACCACCCAACCAAAGAAACAACAAACAAACACCACCACAATCAAAACAAACAAAACTACATGCAATGAAAATATTTTTCCTCATTCTGTTGCAGCATAGTATTGTGGAATCTGTTGTATTTGAAAAGTAAAGCACAGGGTTTGGAGGAAGAGATAATTTCATCTACTGGAGCTATTAATTTGTGTACAAGGCTTTTGGGCTGCCATTCCCTACCCAGCCATAGCGAACTACAGTCATCTCCTAGCAATACACAGGCACACTTCTGCATTCTGCTCAGTTCCAGCACTACATTTGATGTTTCGTTCCACTACAGCAACAAGAATTCTCCTGCCACAATAAAAGGGATTTCGTTTTTGTTGCCTTTTTAATCTCTTTGAGATTTCCCTGGATTGCATTTGAATCAAATTAAGCAGCAGCACAGATAAGAAAGCCACTGAAGTAACAGCTTTATTCCCTTATTCTTCTACATTTTCTCTTTTACGGAGATTGCATGCCATGGCATCAAGCAATCATCCACTCCTTATACACACACTAGCTCAGTGAAATGCCCAACTATGAATATATAGCAAATATACCAGAAAACCCTCATGATATATTCTTCACAGGCAAAATCTGCTTGCAGGAAAAAAAAAATCAGACAACTCCATTTAGAAATTTCTCCCACTCCATTAACAATTACTTGTCTAGTTTCAAAATCTTCTGAGATAGGAAGCTAAGTTACACAATAAAGACTTTCCTGAAGAGGAGCTGATAAAAATCAGAACAGAAACAACCACAACAAAGCCTACACATTATACCAGCATCTATCAGTTGTGACAACAGCCAAATAAAACTGCTATACTGTTGCAAGCCTTCGGTTCCACACATTGCAACTACACACACAATCAAGAACAAATCATTCCTCTGTCTTCTTAGAGCAACCAAACCTCACAGAAAACATCTTGCTCCACCTCACAGGTTTTCTCCTTTAACTTCTGGGTACAAAGCAGCATCCTACAGGAAAGCTGCTACGGGTGCTTGGGATAATTAATCAAATCCAGTCTTTGAATCCTCTCTTCTTTACCCTTACCTTTCAGCTGCTAAGCTAAGGAAGACAAAGAATGTTCTCTCTTTTACCTTTTCAAAGTATTCTGATATGTAAATCCTAGGGATAGATTTATGATTAGGGCTTATACTAGCAAAACCAAAAACAAACAAAACAAAAAAAGCATTTTCTCATGCCCTTCTCTGATCTTTGCAAACATCTGTGTTCTTCGTAAATCCCATCCACATTCCATTATTCAGACATATTAAATGAGAATTTTTTTATGAAGCACATCAAACACACTCCAAAATCCATGAAAAAAATAAAATAAATAAACAGTAAGGCCTCCTGGGATTTCTCCTAGCTGTTAACTCAGAATGTCTACATTTAGTAGCACCTTTGCGCCTTTCAGAGACTTCCATAAGTGCCTTTTGTAACCAGTTATGTAACAGCTTTGTATTCTCCTGAAATGCTGGGGAAAAATGTGGTTATCTACCTCAACCAAGGTTCAGCTGAAGGCAAAACACACCACTGTTTTACCCTGTGTTTCACTGAAATCCTTCATGTTTTCACTGTTAGAACAAAAAAAGTGGTTTAGTAAAGCTGGGGGATTTACAAATCTGGTTTCTCCAACTTTGTCAGGACACTTAACATGTACTTCCAACAGCAGCTACTGCTGCTGCAGTTCTGAGCAGTGGGTCAGAACGAGTTCTCAAAATTCACAACAGCCATTAAAATATGATCAATCTGAGCTTAGTTTTATGGTGAGAAACACAGACTGAGCAGCTTAAGTGGAAATACAGACCAGTGTACCTGAGACACAGAAAAAGCTGAGCGAACAAGGTCATCCTTCACACAAAGACTTCTCAACTCCAACAGCAAAGCTCATTCTCTCCTCAGGCAGAGCCTCTGTGCATCCTGCCTAGCATGAATAAGCTGCCTGGTAAGCAAATGATCTAAGGGCTCCCATTAGTTTCCTTGGTGCATGTAGGAGACTAAGCCACCTCACTAACATCTTTGTGCCCATGGCTCTAGGACCATTTAAGCTGATATAAATTCAGGGTGCATTGATCTGTCTTCTAGCATGCTCCTGACTCTCCTTTATGCCAATATTGGCATTCATCTGCCATTCTGGTGAGCCAACACTGAAAAACTAGCAGAAAAGTAATCCAAGGACAAGATAATACAGTAACACAGGCAATACACCCAGCAAGAAAGGTCTTTTGGATGGGTCAGCATCATATAGAGAAGTGGAAACCAAAGGAAGATTCAACACAATAGGAATGGCAGGATTGCTGTAATATCAATTTACACATGCCTAGATCAGAACAGGAATGCACTTTCATATCCTTGATTCCCAAAGGCCACATGCTCTGGTTTATTTGAGGACAATAAAACTGTTCACGTCCCCTGAAGTCTATGCTGGTTAAATACTTGGAGCATCAGTAACAAAGTTGTTCCAAAACAAGAAAAATCTACAATCTGCTCCTAAAGTGCAATAACACTGCATTTTAGATATTTAGAGTTTGTAAATATGTTTTTTGAGTAAAGCCAGCTAACCTGCCCAGGAAATCAGCATCTTTACCACATTTTCAGGAGTACTGCAGATATTGGCACATGTAAATAAACCCATACAAGCAGTGAGAGGAGAGCCAGCAGACACAGTGGTACTCTCCTGGGAGAACAGTCACTACTATAAACACCCTTCTGTATAAACCACAAGTGTTTATCATCCAAACGCTGCTGACACACAGGTTGGGGGTAAGGATACAGCATTTTTGCTGGCTTGTTTACACAAAGCTATTCCACAGATTATGCCTACGGAAAAAAACCACTACAAAACGTAATTACACTCAACATTAAAATCAAGCACATTAAAACCAAGCCAGAAGGTAGCTGCAGATGAAAAAGAAAATAGGAAAGAAAAAAAAATGGAACATACTTAAAAATATAAAAGCTTCAAGGTCAGCTAGTCTATAATCCTAGAAATGTTTGTCCCTGCTTTTCATATAGAAGGAAGCATAATAAATGCATAAACCCCCTACAGTTTTATAAGAAAAATAAAACTCAGTACTCCATGTATTATGGGATTGCATGTGGGGGTAAAGGAATTTTGCAAAACAATGCATGTCTAGTCTTCAACAGAATGTTGTTCCTTCAAGCATTTTTCTTATTAAGCATTAAAGTAGCAACAAGTAATTTAAATAATAAAGTCTGAAGAGTTACTTTCTGGGCATGACCTTTTTAAATTAAGGTTCAGGAGTTATTTCTGAATCTGCTCAATTTCACCCAAGCAAGCAATTCCACCAAATTTTATGAGACAATCTATGTATTGGAAGTTAAACACATACTTAAATGCTATAGATGGAGACATTTTACAGACATATAGCTTTCCAATGCAATCTGTAATTTCACTTCACATACTCTGTTAGATTGATCATACCCATGAACTAAGTAGCCTACTTGCTTTGTCTTCTTAAAAGCACATCTGGGTTTTTTGGTTGCTTCTTTGTTTTGAGTTCTCTCTACTCCGTCAGGGAAAATGTTCCAAACAGGAGAGAGGCAAAAGGGAGAGTCTTTAATTTTAATATAAAATACTCCCCATTTCACATGTCTTGATTATGACAACCCTATTATCAAATGGGGTGGGAGGAGAAACCAGGCTGTAATCAATAGAATAAAATTGCAGAATAGTAAAATCTAAGAGACTCTTAGCAGAACTTGATAAGACACTGCATCTTTAAACACATGGATATAATGAATTCTCTAAAAATTCTATTTCTTAAAAAAAATTCTCATAGTCTGAGTTTATTAGTTGCACTTTTTGAGTGAACAGATACAGACTACACACAATTGCTACTTCAAAGAATTACTCTGCGCAATAAACTTGAGTGTTGTTTGGTTTGTGCATAGTTAAATAAATTAGGGAACACTGGACTATTTAAAATATTGTTTATTAACAACATACATTAAAATGATCGCTCTGAAATACCCAGCACAAACACATACCACTTGACAATCACTTTGTTTTCCAATCAGTTTAAAACACTGATTTGAGATCTCTGCAGCAACAAAGCTGGTATCATAACGGAGAGTCACATAACACAAACAACTCTCTCTTTGCTCACAAAACAACAGCAGATAACACCACTTCCCTCTCCCCTCAGCAGACAAAACGTATCCCGACGCTTTAGGAAAAGCACGCAATGCTGCAGACCCTCCCAGGTGCTAGGGCGCTTTCCCGGGTTATCCGCGGCACGGTTCAATAGGCGACGGATGAGCAGCGAGACTGGGCAAACCCCGATGCTCGCCGAGCCTCCTAGGCAGCTTTTGTCCTGCCGGGAGGCGCGGCTGTCGCGCCCCAGTCGGCAGGACACAGGTGGGGACACGGCGGGACTGGCCCTGCCCGGCGGGTCCGGCCGCGGGGCGGGGACCAAGCCCGAGCACAGCCGCGGGCCCCGCTTGAACCTGCCCGCGCTTTCGCGAAGGAACGGCAGCCGCGGCCGGGCCGGGC
>VWYP01012742.1:0-22786 GCA_013400435.1 Pycnonotus jocosus | reverse complement strand
GTGCACCCGGCAGGGAATCGTACACTCATTAGTCCCTGCGGGGACTGCGATATACTTGAACGTCACAGAGAGGAAAAGTGCAATTGTACGTGGTTTTTGTTAATTATAAGTGAGGTGTGTGTGGATCACGAGATATGCATTGGTATTTAAGATTGTTCTGTGTCATGTCTTTTTTAAAAATATATATTTTATTTTTATACGGTTTATATATATATATATATATATTGCATAAGGGCATTTTAAAACATTGTATCCCCTCTATTTTTCATATTGTGAATGTCAAACGTTAAACTCTTTTTCCATACCTTTTTAAATCTTGCATTCCAGACTGATGAAAGATATAGAGAATGTATCAGCTGTTCTCCATGGGTAATATGTGAAATAAAATAAACACAATTACATAAAACACTTCAGTAATGTTGTCTTTAGTAGGGGCAGTGGTCAACATGAATCATTTCTCAGTGCGTTAAGCCCTACTCATGCCAAGCTAGAATGGCAGTCCTGGGACAGACCAAAACTCTTCCCTTGCAGACTTTGTTAGTAGCCACCTTATCTCATCAAATGGTGTAAACTCCGAGCCAGCAACGCATCCTGAAATTCCAGGGCAGGTCTGTCAAGAAGGCTCTAAGGCTCTTTTCTGCCCACACGTTCAAGCCAGGGCTGAAATGTGTCACAGCTTGGATTGATCATGCAAGTTTATTTTTCCCCCTAATTAATCAGAGAAACAACTGCACACTTCAACATTGCACAACAAAGTAACAGATTTATTGAGACAGCATGTTCCAAAAATGGTCATGGCAGCTTCCAAGGTTATTTTTGTTGAAGGATTTCCTGGGCCATAGTTCAGGTTAAAGCTGAACGGTGACTAGTTCAGTGCGGGGAGAACATTTTGGATAAAAGCTTAGCATGAGGGATTTTGTTGTTTTGTTCTTTTTTTGTGGTTTTGGTTTTCTCTCTCTCTCGCTCTCTTTTTTTTTTTTTTTTTTTTTTAACAAATTCCAAGCACAGACCAAAAAACAAATGTGAAACTGAACCTTATTAATGCACTACCAGCACCATCTATTGGTGGCTTGTCCTTGCACTCCAGGAAAACAAACCTAAAACCTAAACAAGTGTATTTGAATAACTTCTTGAGTGAAATGTAACATTTCCTCTATTTTACCATATCTCTGAACATATAACAGTTAACATATACTGGAGAGGACTGGGGAACAGCAGAACTCAATGCCTCTAGAATAAATGATGTGGGGATTCAATTTTTTTAACCTAATATTAAATTCCTCAAGAATATATATTTACAAGAAAAATTGAAAAGAACTGGCAATGACATCTTTCCAGGAAAACTGCTACAAAAAACTTGGGTAGGGATCTAGTGATGAGATACTTGGCATGTATTCATGATTTTTCATTCCAAACTTTGAAGTCCTGCTCAGAATTGTCTATTTTTAGTTACTTTCTAAGCACTTTCAACTAAGATTTTTGAAATCCTGACAGGTGGGTTTTCCACTTGAAACATGACTTGAAAAATAAAAACGAAAATCAAAGACAATGACACTTTTCAAGTTGTAATCACCTGTTTGTTAACAGCTGGAAGAAAATTTACCCATCTCTTGTCAACGGCCTTTCTGATCCAGATTTTGCAAGATGTAAGGGATGACACAAATGCGTAGTCTTCAGCACAGGGTATAGCTGCCAGCTGAGAAACAGGCAAGTGGCTATTCTCATACCATGGAAAACCCGGAAATTAGAATTGTTGCTGTTACAAGTTTTGTGGTGCTTGCAGTGAGAAATTAAAATGTGCAGGTGAAAGTATGATCCTACTTAATGTACACAGCACAAGAAAACAATGACAACAGAACCATCCAATTTAATAACTACAATGTATTCCTTATAACTTCATTACAAGTTCAGTTAGTATTTTTGCCATCTACATTTTGGACAGAAGGCTGGATTGGGCTACAGTGTGGTTAAGTATGTACTTGGCAACTAGTTCATTTTGTTTCTATTGATCTTTTTTCTTAATTTCCTGCCAAAACCCCACATAGAGTACTTTTTCTTCCTTCCTTTCCTCTTCATTGGTGGAAAATACTTCACTCAAAGCTGAAAGACCCTGCCCTGAACCAGACAGGGCTCCAAAAAGCCAGCTGGTGCAAGGATGGCACAATTCTGACCTGACTGGAGTTTAGGAAGTACAACTGGGGTTTGGAAGGACTAAGACCACCACCTGCCATGCCTGTAAGGATAAACAAAACTCTCTGCAAAAAATAGCTACCAAAGAAAAGAAAGACTGTGTTTTTTTTAGTTCCCTCCATTCCCCCACCAATCTTTGAAACCATGTGTTTTAAAGCACAAACACTGCTGAAGGAGATATGTCAGAAAGTAGTGAGCATCCCAAAGATGGCACACTGAGTGTAAAGAGCAGACAAGGAAACCCTGGAAACACAATGTCAGTGGATCTTGGCTAACCCAGGCTAGATAAGCTGGAGGAGAATGGCAGAGCAGGAGAATGGCAGGCAGCGACTCTTTCCCATTGCACAGATAACATATCCCAGTCTCAGTTCCAGTTTTCAGGGAATGGGTTTATAAGGTGTAGAATATATCAAGACACCATCCTCTCTTCTCATCCATTTCTGTACCAGCCCCAGATGTAAGCTGCCCAGGTGAAAGGTCTTCCTCCTGCCCAAGCAGGGGATGATACGGAAAAAGCATCAGTATCATCCTGGTGAAGCATCTTTTCACTTCATCCCATAAAGCAAAATTTTGGACATGAATGCTTAAATAGTGGCTGAAATTCAGCCATGATCTAGATTAAAATCTTCAAGAAGTGTAAGGATTTGGGGTTTCAGGGAGAACAAGACTATGAAACAGCCCATGCCAATGAGCATCATCCTGTAATAGTAGAAGTTAAAGAAGACCTCTGTACTTAGGTCAAAGCCAGCTTATGCTGTAATGTGACAGATGAGAAATGGAAGATGCTATCAAATGCCTCCAAAATCAGGAGTATCTGTTTACACATCACCTTAGTTAAAATATTAATTTCTAAGAACAGTCTAGTGTCCCACAGGACAGTATTTCAAAGGCTGCTAAAAACATGGCTCGAAGTTCAAACAAGGTTCTAAATTAAAATTCAGTTTTGCAATGGTAAATATGTATTGGATCAGGAATTCATCCTTGTCCACCAGTCTGTTCAGGAGCAGATGCCAAAGGAGTGGTCATCATTCTTAGCACAGCCTCTACAGTGAAGTATCAGAAGAGTTCATGGAATATTTTTTATATTACTCTGTTTTGTGCCTAGGGGACACCCTATGGCAGACAAAAAAATTCTTCACTATAGACAATTTTTCATTACCAAAATGGATTTCAAAGGCTATTTTTATTTCAGAAAGATTTTTGGGTTCATTATTAATTCTGTATGGAATGATGGCAAGGTGCCTAAAATGCTGATATACAAGGACTTCCCCATGAAGCCCTAGTTCAGGTCCCCCAACCTGGAAGGCAAAAACAGTTGGTACCACAAAATTTTCTTTAAGCAGCCATGTCCACATAAATAACTGCAAAAATTGTTTGTTCTCCAGTTAACATCAGAAAGTGGTCAGAGTTCTTCCACTGTTACCTAGGAACAACTTCTACTGCATCCAAAAAGTAGAGACACTGGTGTACTTTCAGATGATTATCAAAATCTACGAAGCATCTTGGTCCGTGCTGCAAGAAGAAGAAGATGCCAGATATAAACTCTTTCTGCAAGCACAATGACAGAAAGGGGAATACTAATGAATACTTTGGCACACATGAAGCCTTTTCTGGCTCACTGAGTACCCAAAGGACAGCAAGTCATAATCAAAGCCAATAATGGCAACTCCAGACAGCCATCCAAATAGTTTCCTTGTGCCGTCAATTCACCATTTCATATTATCTCACATCATACTTAAGTAGTATAGAGCACACAGCCATCAGGAGAAAGAATTCCAGCATGACTGAGTACAACCAATAAGTAAATCCAATTATACCTAACTAAAATTTGTTTATTGTGCTCACAAGGGTTTGCTTTTATTATCCAAATACTTTTTAAGGAACAGGGCTTTTTTCACCAAATAATTTGTGTCAGCTTTGAAATAGTTTTAAATTTTAAATCCTTAATTCTTTGGAGTGAGGCCATGTATCCTTCATGAGAAGAAGGAGTATAATTTGTTCATGAGGTAAAGAATTTTGCTGTGTATAAGTCTTTTTACTACAAGCTATGTACACTAGTCAAAATGCTTCATAATGTCTCCAAATGAAAAACAAATGGTCCCATTAAGGCTAGAATCAATGTTAATGATTTGATAAGACTGGAGTGTTTTGCATGCAACATTCCCAGCAAACACAACGGCAGTGAGGAAGCCAATGAATTCTTTTAACTTTTTTTAATTCCATGATAACTTTTACAAAACATTTAACTAGACGTTCTTAAGTCTGTCATCCGCTTACAAAATCCTGGGGTTTTCCAAAGTCAAGGGAGATCTGTTCTGCCCACTGAAGGCACATATTTTGTAATAAATTCTGACTTTAGAATAGGTTTGCAAAATAAGTATTCTTCCAATACTTTCTGGAAATTGTCACTTCTTTGAAAATTGCATGCAATTTTTCCACCAGTTAGAAAAAGGTTTATGTTTTCTTCATACTTTACTAACATGGTGTAAAAACAAACATATGTCTGGGTCTTAATCTGTGATGTCCAGCAGTATGGGCAGAAAGGGGAGGACAAACAAACTGGATCTTATCTCTTAGTTCAGGAGCAGACTGAGTTGTTCATCAAACAAACAAGCTTATTGTCATTTTAAGAGGTGGTTACTGTGACAGGAGTTCCATGAAACTGAATCACTCCAAGACTGAAAGGCACTGTGTAATACATCCCACCACTGTTACAACTCAGCACAGAAGGGTGTGTGGGCTCCTCATTTCCCCTGACTTAGCTCTGGTGTCTCTCTGCTGGAAAGCACCAAACTCTCAGAGGCCGCCACACTTATCTGCCTGTCCACAAGGGCTCAGGAGCAGGTCTGAGCTGCACACTGGAAGACAACAGTTGCACCTTGTAAAATATGTCTGTTCTCTTTAGAGACAAGAGAGAAGTGAGGGATTTTAAGTCACTTTTTCTAAGTAATTTTTTTCCCGAAGGTGTGCAGCCCTGCATCTCATTCTGCATAAGGAGCACATTTGTAGTCTGGCCTTTATTGATAAACAACATGAGAAATATGCAACTGACATGTATCATTAGTCTACTTACTGCCTACAGATATCAGACATGCTGGTGTGATGAACTAGAGAGCCAGACAGGACTCTTAGCACCAAATCCCAGGCCTGAGGCTGATCCCATCTGATTGAAACAAAACTTCTACTAACTCCAGCAGGAAGAAAATCTAAGCTCCAGCTTTCTTTCAAAAACATGTCTATTTTTATATCAAAAGACTGTATTGTAAATTTTGCTTTATACTTCATTTATTCCCAATTTCTGGGTTTGAGCACTGAAGAAACTACTACAAGATTCAAGTAAGGAATGGGATCCCTGTCAAAAAGAAGGAACAAAAATGCAGACTCTCCATTCAATCTGAAATGAGTTCAGCAATGTAAGCTTATTGCTGCTGCTCTAGGTGGATGTGGTGCTGCTGGCAGTGACAACGTCAGCAAACATACATGTGTCAAATGTGTCACTAAATGTATTCATGAGCAGGCATGGAATCCTAGAAACCTCCAGTGCTATTATCCAAAACTCAGATTTCACATTTTATTTAATGCAGTAGGACTTTGGAGTGTTTAAAACACTAAGACTTTGTATAGTAGCATTTCCTTACTCCTCTTTTTTCTCTTTATGTTTTAAAAAAAAATCTTGCTACCTGTTTTGAAGTGTTGGAAAAGGATGTATCTGGACAGCTCAGGTGAGAAAGGAATTCCACAGCTCACAGCAGAGAGTGGCAGTCAAAGTGCACATACCAGCACTTTGTTATAACATTTGCACAAGGCCACCAATATCTGTTTAATGAAGGATATAAAGAGATTTGCACAATAAAGTGGGTCTTGCAAAGATGAAGATGATTTATTGAGAAATTATTCATATCGTCTCACCCCAACCTGATTTCATTAACTCCTGGTAATGGGGGAAAATTAACTCCTTATGTTACAAATGCATGAAGGCAGCAAACCTGATTTATTGTCTTAACCACACTGCAAGACAGACAGAAACAAATGACGCATTTTTTTCCATGGAATGCGGTTAGTGTGTAGGAAGACATTTTTCTTCTCCAGGTGCATCTGTACAACTTTGCTGCCACCTGCTGCCTCCTGAAGACAAACAAATCACTCTTAAAGCCAGGCCTCCCTCCACACTGGCAGCAGCTCTGTGCCACTGGCATCCAGCTCTCATTTTAAGGTGTTTTATAGCTTCCCCGGGCTGGTGACTCAACATGCTGAGTAAGGCAGAGACTCATTTTTTTCACTCCTCCTGAGCTTTACTCAGAAAAAGCAGGAATAACACAATACTTTTACATATTCCAATGAGATGGATAAAGGAAGTATCCTGATACCACTTTTGCCACTCTGGGCTACCAAGGCAACAGTAGTAGCATTGTTTGAGAAAATAGTGTTTTCAAGGTGTGACATGAAGAGATAAAAGGAGAACACTGGCTCCTGTGCTTCAGGAAGGACCTATTTATTCAAGAGTAAAGAAGGCTGAAGTTAGAAAAGACCAGTAGGGCCTTGTCCTAAGTTAAAATGTATGATGTGCCCAAAGTATGTATTCTGTCACCATCTTCATGGGCTGTTGAAACCAGATGGGGCAGTGTTTCTCATATGTTCTGTTAATGGGCCCATCAATGCTGTGCTGCATGACTCATAGATAACTCCCTCCAGAAGCTATCTCTGTTCAATGGGCCATTAAGGACCCACTGCATGACTGAATGATGCCATCCCATTGTGAGATGCTCCCCTCAAGGGGAGGAGCCACGCATTCCCACCTGGATATAATCTGGCATCTGGGACAGCACAGGAGCAGTTACCCACTAGACTCCCAGAGGACAAGAGCTACCAGACCTTTCTATGGGATCACTGCTTCAACAAGACCAGTTCATCCAGACTGCTACCATCACCCTAACTAACAGGGTGTCAGGTTGTATTCTTTATTTTACTCCTTTCTTTTCCTCCTATTAAATTGTATTTCTGACTTGAAGCTTCTCACTGGTTTTCCTTGCCCAAACCTTTGCTTTGCCTTTTCAGGAGAACTCGTGATCGGAGAGATGTGCACAAGCTCTTCATTTCTACACAGAGAGCTCTTTCAAAGGCAGGAATCAGGACAGTGTGCTGAGTCAGACTGACCTATATCTCTACCTCAGGCATAAACAACATCATCTCTGTAGCAGTCAGGTATGAGCTGTCAGCTTTCATGATCAAAGAACTGAAGTTGAACATCTAAATGTTACCAACAGAAGGGATTATTAAAAAAAAAAAAGCTGGATTGAAGTCACAGTTGTATTTACTCTACATAATTATGTAACTTATACAAACTTAATATAAGTACTCTTATTTTAATGAATGGCATGTTGCAAAATGTTTTCGTTATAATATAATCCAAACCCACCTATGCAACAAGGAAGTATCATATCTGGTATGAAAAGCTGCTTCAAATTCTATCTGAGGAAGCTAGAGACAGTAGAAATGGCTTTTAAAAGATTGTAAAACTCTCTTGGCTGATCTGAGGTATTTTTAAATTTTATTTTTAATCCTGCCAAGTAACTCAACCAGGCATTGAAAAATGGACCATGCATCAATACATTTATTTTTATCTTTATGACTGTAGAGTTTCTTCAAAAATTATATTCTGCATTATGCTGATATAGAAGACTCAACCCTTTATTCTTAGTGGGTTTAAAATAAGTAGTTTGGAAATGGTAGAAATGGTTTGGAATCAGTGCTGGTAACCTTTGCTCTCTCCTGGATACACAGTGATTCACTAGTTGGGGCACACCTGGAGTTTTCCACCATGTCAGTCTGGTGCTCTCGGAGCCCCAAGAGATTGGACTGCCCCAGGCTCTGTGAAGCAAAGCTCCTGGAGGTTCCTTGTTCTGTTACTATTATTGCTGTCGTTGTTATTGTTTGTTTGCCTTGTTATACTAGTAAAGAATTATTATTCCTATCCCCATACGTCTACCTGAAAGCCCCTTACATTTTCTAAATTATAATAATTTGGAGGGAGGAGATTTGAATTCTCCATTCTGAAGTGAGGTCCTGCTCCTCACAAGCAGATCCTGTCTTTCAAACCAAGACAACTCAAAATCTCTGGAGGCAGAATAACTCGAATTGAAGAGTCAATAATTGTTACTACTGCCACAATTACTTGGGAAGATTATAGAAACAACTGTTTAACTACTTCAGAAGTGCTGTAGAGTGAAATAAAACATATTAAGAGAGAGACTATTCTAGCCATTCCTGCTTTTTCTTAATTGCTGCTTGTTTATGAACAGTGTTTCAGTGCTTCTTGTCAACCACTGTACCAAGAGATAAACCACTTCTTTTGGTTTCAGTGGAGAAGAGAAGAGATCTGTGACATGCTGTATAGTTTAACTGAATGATTCAATAAAAGAAAAAAAATGCACAGGTAAGAAGCTTCTTATTTGCTTTCATGTGTCTTGCATATTTTGAAGGCACAATTTTTTGTTGATAAAGGGTTTTACTTTTACCCTTTTTTTCTTACCAGCCTCTCTGCTGATGAAGGATGAATAAGGAAAGTGTTGACCTTTCTCTCTATGTTCCAGTTAATAAATACAAATAACACTTTCTTGTATCTGTGCTCAGTTTGGATAAAACACAGTCTGATAGATACTGTATCCTGGATGTTACATCTGATAATTAGGCAGCTTTAAAATATAGCATAGCTGAATGTTAGTAAAACTACAAAAATAAAATTAAACTCTCATCCCTGTAATATTTTTTTTTTCTGCAGGAAAACACAGGTTTTGCCTTGAAAAGGTCAGATTGAAGAAGAAGCATGATGATGTAGTGGAAGGTAACTTTCAATTCTAGCTTCTCTGCATTAAATACTTTGCAATAGACTTCGCATTAGTTGCCTATCATAGGCAAAACAGCCAGTTGGTGAGCTCTGTTGCTTTTGTGCATTCTAACACACTTCTAACATGATTCAGAAAGTCCAGGCAAGGGGTAATATATGTGATTACATGACTTGTAATCTTAAATGGTTTCATATGTCGTATTTGCTCTGGTTATTTGACATGACTCAAGTTGACCTCATTGTTTGTAAGCTTGAAAGGGAACAATTATGCAAGTACTAAATGGTATGGAAGACAGCAGTGCCACATGAGACAGAAAAGAAAATAGGAATGCCATGTCTGCTAAGCTGTCAAAATGTCTGACACCAACATAGTAAGTTTATTTTCTTTGTATGGTCATCTACTAGAGTAATGAAAAGCTAACCTTCATGCTGTAAATCTGGATTAATCATGACAACTTGTAGCTCTTATTGTCATTTGGAACCTACAACTTTTGTGGTTCTTTGTATATTTTCAGACAAGTTTTGTATTTGCCAGAATAACAAAAAATAAAATTACTAAGGGAGGCAACAATGGCACTAAAAATCATTTTATGACAATGCTGTCAAATGATAACATACATAAAATGATGCACATGTATCTCAAGTTGCAAAATCTTTCTATATACTGAATGTGAGTTTTCAACATCTTACGGAGGATGTTGAAGCAAGTACATCTGTAGTTTTATCAGTGGTTTACAAAAAACACTGATGAGATAACATCATTAATTAAAACTGGACAACAAGCAAACACTCTAACTTTCTTGTTAGCATCAACCTACTTCTTCCAAAGCATTTGTATTAGCAAGTTAGAAAATGAAGGATGGAAGAATCCTGGAAAATTCCCTGGTATCTATTTAATCTGGTTTTCAAGTTCTTTATTTCAGTTTTCCTGGCAGCTATTTCACTTTTTTTGTAGGGGAAAGCTTGTAACATCTTATGAAACTGCAAGGCATCCTCTGAAAACTGTTTTGCTTGATTTCAAACCACCTTAAAGCCTTTTCAGAGATTAGAGAACAAGGACATCCTATTGCTCTGCAGCCTCAAACTCCAGTCTCCTCTTACCCAACATTAGTAGCCAGTGAGTGACTGGCTGGTAGAACCCAGCTGAACCAGCACAGCTGGCAGCATGCTGGGGCTCCAAGGTGAGTGCTTTCTGCTGACTTCATAATGAATCAGCTTAACAAAGATTGCCACAGACTGCTGAAGGTACCTCAAGGTGGTGTTAAACCATGCCATAATTAAAGAGATTATTGAGCATTTGGTACTGATCCCAGTGTCCTGAATGAAGCTCACACCTGAGGAACTGGCACTGTATGTCGTAGTTCTTCCTCCTCTCTCTGTGTTTTCTATTCCCTGTTTTACAAGTCTCTGGGGATTGTATGCATGCTCAAGAAGGTGCTCCAGTGAAGAACTGGAGAAAGGAAACTTCAGAAAAAATAGTAAACATCTTTGGCTTTCACACATCTTGGCCGTCAATATGTGCTGGTTGGCTACACAACATAATAAACTTTCCTGGTCCTAGTGGTAGAACCACTGATGCACATGGAGAAGACAAGAGCCTAGAGAAGATGTGTGCTGCTTTGGGGCTGAGGTAATTTTTTGCACAGTGGCTGGAATGGAAGTGTGCTTTGGATTTGTGCTGAACACAAAATTCATAATATAGAGATGTTTCTGTTATTGCTGAGCAGGGCTTGCATAGAGCCAAGGCCTTCTCTGCTTTTGTAGGGAGGGAGTTGCAGGTGAGGGAGTTGCAGGTGCACAAGATGCTGACGGGGGACACAGCCCAGGGCAGCTGACCCCAACTGACCAAAGGATGTTTCATGTTGTATGTTATCATGCTCAGTATACAAAGTGGGGGAAGAAGAAGGAAGCAGGGGAACATTTGGAGTGATGGTCTCTGCCTCCCCAAGTCACTGTTACTGTGACAGGGCCCTGCTCTCTTGGAGACGGCAGAACACCTGCCTGCCCACAGAAAGAAGTGGATTAATTTCTCACTTTGCTTTGCTTGTGTGCATGGCTTTTGCTTTTCCAATTAAACTGTCTTTATTTCAATCCCATGAGTTCTCCAGCCTTTCCCCTTCTGATTCTCTCCCTGATCCAATGGGAGAGTGAGCGAGCAACTGCCTGGAGCTTGGTGGCTGGCTGGGGTGAAACCAAGACAGTATGACAAATTGTTCTTTTGGAACAGGGAGGCCACTGCTGCCAGCTCTGAGGGAGGCAGACATTGGTGCCTGAGGATTTATTAAGATTTTCCCCAGATGATCTTGCCTCCAGATACTGGTTTCTTTCAATATGTGAGTAGGAAGATCAGTTTTAATTAGCATGACTTTAAAGCTGACTGAAGCAAATACCAATTACTGTCAGTCAACAGCATGATTGCAGCTACCTCAGACATGTTGCAATAGAGGAATGGTTGCTTTATTTATGTGTTAGAAGTGGATGGCAAAGGAAAGCAAACATCCTGATTTAGCTCACAGCCTTGGAATCAAGAGGAGAAAAATATTTTTGCTTACCATGACACATTTAGTGTTTTGCTCTGGATTTCCTGGGACTTCTTTCAAATATTTAGTGCCACAGAAACAAGAGAATAAAGTAAATATATCAGAAATCCTCTGAGCAGAGAGCTTTTTTCTCATTTGTAGCACTCATTAGCCCAGAGGTTCCTTCCTAAGTTCACTGCTATGGCGTTCTGTGTAGATTTCAGAATGATTATCCCAAGCAGAATGCGTTGGGCAGGTAACGGTTTCTCTGCATGTGTCTATGTCATTCTGACCTAACCTCTTTTGAACATTATCAGACAACTGGCTCACTGCCAGAGTGCTCAACAAATTTAACATGCCATTAGAAAGATTATGGTCTGTGTTCAGTACAGATTTTTTGCAACTCCAACTGTTGTGAAAATACCTGGAATATTCAAATATTGCTGGTCCTGGGCAGAGATAGAACAGGATTTTTTGTTTTGTTGACTCCTGTCTGAAAAGCTCCTCCAATCTTTGAGTTATTTTTATCCGTGTCTACCTTGGAAGAGTTTTGAAACAGCATTTAGCTAAAAAGGGAAGCTGCTAAAAGTGTGTGCCAAATTTCCAAATGCTAAATTACAATTAGTTGCCTACCTCACTGCCACATATTGAAGAATGTGGCTACACAGATAAGCTAGGGATTGAGATACTGATTTTCAGCACAGCTACATTTGATGAAAATTTCAGGAACTACAGAATCAGAAAGATGAGCTGGTATGGGGACCGTGTCTGTGAGCTTGTGAGGACATCTCTGTCCCTGAATTAAATTACTTCTTTTAGCAAAACTTTACTCTTACTGGGCTTGCTGACATTGTTTCTTGTACTCCTGTGTGTACATGTCACAGAACAACAATATTCCTTGTGCAATAAAAGTTGTCCAGAAAAATAAGTGCAAGTAACAGCACACACTGTGGACAACAATGCCTAATCCAGAATATCTAAAAAGTTGGGAAATTACATATCTCACTAAGGACACCTTTTATTGATAACAAGAATTAAATAAATGTATCTGAGAAGTGATAAAATATATAGAATCCCAGAATACCACAATATTTAGTATCAGATATATTTAGGTGTGGACTTCTTTGTAAGTTTGTGGAATGTTCAGCTAAAGGTGCAGAAGTCCATCTGCATTTGTTTATTGTCTAAGAATACTACCTGTGCCCCTAAATGAATTTCCAAAGTACATAGTTGCTCTGCACTGGCCTTTGAAAATTCCAAATTAAATCTGTATGTGTATGGCAGTGCCAAGATGTTTGTGTTTTACTTTGGAAAAAGCTTGTTGGAAATTTAAGAAAATGGGAAATGCATCAATTTTTAATCTATTGTTTTAAGTTTTCAGGGCTATCTGTTTTTATTATTTTGGTTAGTTCTCCTCCATATACAATTCTTCTAGAAGTTGCATATATGTATGGTTAAATAGGTTAGGTAGTACATGCAGACATGTGCTTGCTTGGACTGAAGACTTTAAAATTCAAAATGCCTTGAAACACAAAGTAAGTGTTCGTAAGTAAGAACATAAGTATGAACTCTCACGTGTCTCCCTGATCTTCTTCAGTCTTCTGATGTTTGCATTTTTGTAATGGAGTTTCTCACAGATTTTAATGTAAACAATGTAATGTTATTGTAACTGTCCTTTCTTGTTTTCATTCCTCTCTTGAGGAGGCAACAATTGATGGACTTCTAGTTTGGCCAGTGTGGTTGGAGAAGTGGCAACCTTATTCTCCAATCTATGGTCATTCTCAAAAATCTATATAAGTAAAAGTAGAGAAATAAACTTCTCTCTTTTTGCCCTGACAACTTGGCTGTGTGCGTGTCATTTCATTTCGTGTCCTGTACAGACATTCACAGTAAGAGAGTTCATAAAGACTGTTTTATATTACAATAGAGAGTATTATATTTAAAAGTTACAAGCTTGTGGTTTATGTTGGTGAACTCAACACAAATAACAAAATCAAGCTCAGTTTATCTCCCCTAGTCTCCAGTTTTTCTCCAGAAAAACATCTTTTTCTGTCAGACATTTCTCTTTCTCTCTATCACATGCCACTGGATGGATCTCTTGTCTGTCTTTTTAGTTACTACAAGGCACGGAAAAGAATACAGACAACAAGGAGAAAGACTTCCTGGTCTCACAACAACACCAAGGCATCCTTTATCCTGGATCAGCTGTGTCAAAGGAGATGTATCATTTTGCCTCGAGAGCTGTAATTTCTGCTCCCTTTGTCCCTGACCACAGAAAAAAGCCATGGCTGGTACTTCTTTTCAGGCAGCATCAGTTTGTCTCATTGCATTTTGCCAGGATGAGCATTTTTACTGAAGCAGTAAAGAGAAATGTCTATTGCCTGCAAACACCTTTCAGTGACATGTTTTCAAACACTTAAGCAAAAAATCATCAGGGAAGATGTGGGTTTTCAGGGGCTGCCAGGCAGGATTGTCCACATGCTTCTTGTGGCTCTGGTTGTTACAGTGTATTCTGCTTCTGAAAGCTCTGCAAGAAACCAGGAGACAGAAACCAGTTTTTCCTGGCAGAGAGCAGTTAACCTTTGGAATTCTGACTTGTATAGTACAGCAGAGGATTTGGCTAATATGGCACTTTGAGAGAGTCTCTGTGAACAGCAGCCAGTCCAGTTGGTTACTTGTCTTTAACACCAACACTGACAGGCTCTTCTTGGCCTTGTCCTGGATTGCCCCTCTGGGCTTCTGAAGCAGCAGCTGAGCTCTCTCTAACCTTACTCTGGGACAGAGTTCCAGATACATAGCTTTCCCCATGTTGGTGTTTCTGGCAAGGAAATTGTTACTCTTGCAAGTGTGGAAATGGGAAAATCTGCATTTCTCCAAAATCTGTATACCCAGGAGTAAGGAAGGTTCTTCTAACAGACTGCCACCTGGAACAAGAATAATGAAGTTCCAAGATTTAAAAAGTGGTCTGCTCTGGCTATTCTTGATGTAAAAAGATACTTTTACTCTCCTCTCCTCCAGTTTAGTCCTCCCACTCTTTAATTTTTTTGTTCCCTTTCTTGGACTCCTGCAGATTAAAGTCAGAAAACAAACAGCATACCTTCCCCCACTTCAGAAGAACACTTTTTCCTGCTCTTCTTGGAGCAGGAGCTGATTGTTCCTTTCATGCTCCTTGGGTATCCTTGGGATATCTCCCAAGGCAGATTTTGCAGAATGGCCCAGCATGGCTGTCTAGTGCCTACCAACACTGACATGACCTTGAGTGGCTTAATTTTATAATGGCTGTCTCTTAGATAGTATGGGAATCCAAACCCATCTCCAGGTCTCATGAGCACATCACAACCTCCTGAAAAGATGAAACAGTATCACTGGCTCCAGTCCCTTTTCTGAAGGTTCCAATGAACAGAGCCCCTGTTCTTTGTCTTCCATTCATGCAATTACAGGAAATCCCAGAGACCAGAACAAGAGGTTTCATTGTTTTACAAAACTGGTTATACCTTGATAGCTAATTTGGTTTAGGGGAAAAAACCCTAAAAAAACCCCAAAGAAACACCCCCTTCACCTATTTCACCACTGTGCTAGAGGTCTGACTCCTATTCTCAAATTCTTTCTAGGAGTCTGAAATCAGAGACCACTTGCCACAAACATCTCCTGAGTAATATCAGTGAGGGGCCTCAGTGTTCTAAAGTAGTTGATCTGCTTATGTAACTGATTAGATTCACAATTAGTTAGTTTCTGGACTTACCAGAGATTTAGAGTCCATAGCTCTATTTCGAACCCTGGCAACAAGATGTTTGAAATCATCTCGTTCATAAATATTAGAGGAGCATGTTCTGGTAACTCCTCCAACTTTTGATCAACAGCTGAATAGTTTGGCAAATGTCATTCAGTCCTTCAAACACAGAGGACAAACACAGAATTTGGACAAGAATGCACTTCCATTTCTTGGCCTTGTCACAATCTTTACAGGTATAAAAATATGTCCAACCAAAATAAAATCCATCACCACATTTCTAAGAAACCTATCAGATAGGATAGACCTTGTCTGGCAGCCAGGTGCCCACCAAGTTTCTCTATTACTCCTCTCCTCATCAGGACAGAGGAGGAGAAAATAAGACAGGACAGAACTTAATAAAGCAAAACCAAAGGCTGTGCGCAAAGGAAAATCAAATGATTAATTCTCTACTTCCCAGCAGCAGGCCATGCCCAGCCACTTTCTGGAAAGTAGGGATTCAGTACACATAGCAATTGGCAGATTTAACTGATGATGGCCTTCAGCTGCCTGTCTCTATGATTGTTCTTTGTTCTTTCGCACAATAGTGAAATGGAATAATCCATCCCACAACAGGGATATGGAATAGTCCATCCATCCCTGCAAGTGTTCAAGGACAGGCTGGGTGGAGCTCTGAGCAACCTGGTCTAGTGAAAACTCTCAATGCCTATGGTGAAGAGCTGGAACCAGATGATCTTTAAGGCATCTTCTCAACTTAAGTCATTCTATGATGCTATGGTTTCTAAGCTGTTCCACTATAAAAGCACTGATTCTGTGCTATAGAATGTGCTGATTTGAGACCAGTTTTTCATGCAGTTCAACCATCCCTACAGCAGAAGTGAAAATCTTTGGACGAAGCAAGCCATAGGAATTGGGAAGGCCTCTCCTTGCAGCTGAATCCCACTGTGTCACTATGGATGTTCTCAGCTGTCTTAATTTCCATGCAAGAAGTTAACAACTTATTGTTTATGAATCTGAACAGAGAATTTAATTCCTCCAAAGACTTGGGACATGAATAATACCTCCCTGTGACAGACCAATGATGACAGTCATTCTTAAGCTATTTACACCATGCATTGGCATTTAAACAGCAGTGGAAAAATGAATTTATGCTGTTCAATTGCTAATTAAAAGTGAAGCATATTACAGATCATTCTTATTGAAAACATAAGAGATATACAACTGGACTATTGCAATTCAGCTTGCATCAGAAGGGCCATGACAGTAGACCATAAAGGACAGGTAATTAATTGACAGACAAACCATCAAGACATCAAAGAAATGTTGCTTCTTAACAGCTTTTTCATGATTAATAGACAGGTTGTAAATTAGAATCCACATCTTCCACTGCCCGTCCTCAAGTTCTAAGCAAAAGAGTTATCTTACTGTTTATTTATATAATAAATGAGGTTCTGGATCAAATGTTAATCCAAATTTAGAATCACATAGCTTATTGGGAAATATGAAGAGATCTGGGGGTCTGACTGGTGTCATGTGCATATTGGGAAAAGGCTAACATATTGCAAAATTAGAGAATTTTGAATAATTTGAATTTTAAATTTTAATTTAAATTACAAAGCTCATAGAATATTAAGACTGGGATAAAGGAATATTGGAAGGAAGACCTTCCCTTTCTCAAGGAGGATTGGGTTAGGGAACACCTAGGCAGAGCTGATCCACAAAATCCATGGGCCCTGATGGGATGTATCCACAAGTGCTTGAGAGCTGGCAGACCTCATAGTGAGGCTGCCCATGATCACCTTTAAAAGGCACCAGTGATCAGGAAAGGTGTCTGAGGACTGGAAGAAATGTCACCCCAGTCTTCAAAAAGGGCAAGAAAGAGGACCCAGGAAACTACCAGCCAGTCATCCTCACCTCAATCCCTGGAAAGAAGACGGAGTGCCTCCTTCTGGAGGCCATCTCTGTCCACAGGAAAGACAAGAATGTGGAATCTAGTGGATACACTATGAGTAAATCATGCTTGACCAACCTGATTGCCTTTTATGATGAAATAACTACCAGGAGGGGTGAGGAGAGAGCAGTGGATTTTGTCTACCTTCAGCAAGGCTTTGGGCATTGTTTCTCACAACATCCTCATAGGCAAACTCAGGAAGTGGAGACTGCATGAGTGAACAGTAAGTTCTCTGCAAGTTATGGGAGAATAGTTTCAAAGTATTTCATGAGATAAATTATTTACCAGTAAAGAAACTGGGACAATTCTAAATGCTTTCATAAGCTAACCAGCTAAAATATTTAATCATAGGAGCCACATAACTTAAATCTAATATTTAGAAAGTCATCATTATTTCCCCAGTAAAACATGTAATTCCTAATAATTCTGTATTAATTAAATGGATTATTAATTTTAATTTTAAAAAGTACATACTTGGAAGTAAATTGTAATTACATTGTGTTCTCCAGCATTTTGTTGAAGATGGACTATTTTACAAGCTTTCATTTTTCATAGGTTATTTTAACTCATTTTCCTTGACAACTAAGGCACACCTATAAATTACTGTCACTGTTTGTAGCAGCAGATAAGCACCAGTAAACTCAATTTAGAGCCCTATCTCCAGCCTCTAGATCTTTTTATTTTGATTCAGCCACATCTCTGAATTCCTGTCAACATCGATTTAGGAATGCCTCCCTTTAAGTGATGTTACGTTCTGGGTGATCTTTGATGCTCTCCTGGAAGCCCTGTCATCCCCTGCAGCTCATTCCCTTTTCCTCTGTTCCAGAATCACTATCCAGGTCAACCCTTTTCTTGCTGAATGGAGCTTGCAAGTTTTCTGCACCACATTGTGACAACTAAATCCACCTAGAATTTTGTCATGAGCTAGATACATCCCACAGCATGCAGCTCCATTATTGCTTCGTGCATCAGACTCTTGAACTGCAAGAGCAGGAGACTTAATTGAGTAAATTTTAACCCAGAATTTTTTTCTCTAATCTAATTTCAAACGGTTGTATTAAAAAAAGATATGACTGGTAATGCTGTAAGTTTGTTCCCTCCCATAAACAGCCTTTTAATTTCATTGGAATAAGTTGCATAAAGCAAACTGAATTTAGCTCATGTTCCTCATGTTCCTTCTATGGATTTTTAGCTTTAGATTAGATAGCTTTCATTTTTTTCAGTGAGTATGAATAGGAAAGATATGAAGTGTGTGTTATTGGCGATACTTCAGCAATATCAGTGAGATGGCAGGTAAGTGTTGATTTAAACAGGAAGAATTTATTGTGAGGTGATAGGCTGAGGAATTGCTTCCCAGAGGATGAGGCAGAGCTCTGTTCCTGGGATTTCTAAAAGTAATTTCAGTGCAGGAGCATGAGAGTGAATGGGTCTCAGTAGTTGAGGGAAGACATTATGAACTTTCTGGAGCAAAGTTCTAACATATTCTATTCTTTATATCAAATGCTATTTGCTGCTTTAGTGTCACACTAATTAATTTCATTTAATGGCAAATAAACTTATCTGTGCTGCTTTGTTTTGCCATAGTTCTGTGACTGATCTGTTTGCTAAAATTATGCTGTGTTCAGGTATCACTGAGATGTGAACTCAACCTCTCATGACGACCTTGCCTATTCTATTTTTACAGGCCTACTCTATTTTTATTTTTTGTTACTTGTGGGTTTTTTTCCCTGTTTGTTTTGATTTTTTGGTAATGTGTTCTCTCCTACAAATACATACTTAACTGGATTTGGACCTACATTCAGCATTCATGGACCTTATTCCCTTCACATTTTCTGTTGAGATCAGTATTCTGATGTGACTTGTGGAGGTCCAGGCCTATGAAAGCAGTTTGAGAGAGGTGTCTTGAGAGACCTGAAGGAAGGAAAAAGCCCAAATCTCATCAAAACCCTATGAGAGCTAAGCCCCAGCCACTGGTCCTGCTGTTCTTAATTTTTTGTGTTTTATCCCTTCAGAAAGGAATTTGTGGCCGCTTGGCGAATGGGAAGTAGACAGGTTCAGAGATGACCTCTGCCTCAGAAAGTGATGATTACTGGAATTTGGGAAGATATGCAGAGAAAGGGGGACTCAATATCTGCCTTGTCCTTGTGCACTTTATGTAAGTACCCACTAGTTTTGCTTTAGTCACTGTGAATTTATAATAACGTTGTTCAATGCTTATGAGATCTCTTCACCTGTTTTTATGCTAAAACATTTTGATATTAATCTAAATCCAGAGTATAAATCCATAAACAAAGTAAAATTCACAATTACTTTCATTTGCAAAGGTATTCACCAGAGAACAGAAACCAATGTGAAACCCTTAGGCAGTGCTTTCCCAAACAGATTTTGCAGGACAAAGGCAGAAAAAAACCCCAAACTCAAGCACATAGAACAATTTAAACCTTGCAAATACAACACATGGATCCACACAGACCTTGGGAAAATATTTTTGTGCAGAATCCCTGTATCTTTGCACAGCACAAGGGCCTATGACCTGGTATTTGGAAGCCTGTATCTGAGGTGTGTGATTTGCTCAGCAAATAATAATTGAGCTGCTATTTTTAAGGAAGATTTTCCCTGTCCTGATGATGCCTCAGAAAGATCTCAGCACTGGGCTCATCAGTATTTTTGCATGTCTGGTGGAGGCTGCCCTGCTCTCCTGCAGAACTGGGGTGATTAGTGGAAGGAATCACTTCTTCTGTTGGGCAAAAGAGACACCAGATATCTAAGTCTTATGTTCTGTCCTCTCTGAGACCATCTTTTTCCTTCACCATTCCTTCCAAAGCATTATTTTTCTCTTCAAGGACTGAATCATGGCGCCCTGCCTGTGTCCTTGTTAAGATTACAGCTGGAAAAATGCTTTTGCTTAAGAAAATAACATTATGGGAAAGGCCATGGCAACACAAACACTTGTTTTGCCAGAACACATTTATACTGGATGGATGGATAGTTCAAATGGCCATGAACACTTAATAAAGATAATTTTTCTAGTAATTCCCCAAGGCACTTTCTCAAAAAAACTATTATAGAGAGACAGGCATTTCAATGGAAACTACCAGGCTTGAAACAAATATGATTATCTTTTTTCATAATTTTTCCTGTCACCTTAGCAATCTAGGGAGGGCAATTTCTAGTCTAAATAAATTGGATTGTATTATGCCTTTTCAATTCTTCAATCTTTTCTAAGTTTTATTTTTTTCATCCAAAATCTTAATAACAGCCTGTAACACATTAACATTCCTGCATTCTTGCATTCTTTCCTCTGTTTTGTTGGGTACACAGTATTCCTTTTCTTTCTTTCTTCCTTTTTTTTTTTTCACCCTTCTTTCCCTCCCTTTGGTAATACGACCATTTTACATTTTTCCAGATTTGAAAAAACAGGAATATTTTCAGCCTTTAAGTTAGTGTTTGAGGAACAAACTGGCCTTCAGGCACAAACTTAGAACAGTAAACTACATGCAGAAAGAAGCAATATGAAATCTGGGATGAGGAAGTCAAAACTGTCTAAGAAATTTCACAGACTGAGAGAATTTAAGAGCGGGATGAAACAACAGCACTCTGAGTTTGACTTCTGTTTGTGAAGACAATTAAATTTTGCCCATCTATTACTTTGCTGAGATCACAGCTATGTTCAGCTGAAGCATTGCTTCCAGAAAAGTACACTGCTTTGAAGTGAGAACATCAAGAGGTGGATAATCAGCACCATCACCTATTAATCACATATACTGCTAAAGAGCACACAGGCTTCTCATTTGAATTTGCTGCTTTCCCCCTGCTGCACTTGGGTCTCATTTTTAACTCTTTCCAAAATATTAGAGAGCCCTTCACGCAAAGGAATTTTTTGTGGAGCAATCTAATCAACCTTGGTGCACAGATCTGGTCAAAATGCAGAATGGTGTGCCCACAAAATTGCTGTGCTGGATTTCAGGTCACTTGTAGCATTCCACTGCTCTTCATGTGGATAACCCAAAAAATACAGTGTGTATTTTCTTGACAAATTGGAAGTCACTTGCACCTTGGACCTGGGAGAAATCCTGTGATGTTCGTAATTTTAGCAGGCAGAAGCCCATTGCCAGGGACAGGGCCTTTGACAGGAACGTTGGCCTTTCTCCATGGGAAACAAAATTCACCCCAACAGGTTCCTGATATCAGTTCGCAAGAGGTGCTTGGCACTCCAAGGGCAGACAGGGTTCCAACTTGTGGCAGCTTGGATCTGGGAGAAATCCTGTGAGGTTCATAATTTTAGCAAGAAGAAGCCCACCACTGAGCATAGAACGCTGGACAAGAACGGTGTCCCTTTTCCATGGGAAATGAAATTCACACCCTCAGGTTCCTAATGTCAGTCTGTAGGAGGCATTTGGCACTCCAAAGGCAGCCAGAGTTCCAACTTGTGGCAGCTTGGATCTGGGAGAAATCCTGCAGCCTTTGTAATTGTAGCGGGCAGAAACCCAGTGCCAGGAACAGGGCCTTAGACAATAACCGTGGCCTGTTCCTAGGTAAACTAAACTCACCTCTGCTGGTTCCTGGTGTCAGTTTGTGGCAGGCGTTAGGCACTCCAAGGACAGCCAAAGTTCCAACTTGTGGCAGCTTGGATCTGGAAGAAATCCTGTGGCCTTTCTAATTGTAGCGAGCAGAAGACCAGTGCCAGGCCCAGGGCCTTAGACATGAATGGTGGCCCTTTTCCATTGGAAACTGTTATAAAAGACATAGCCAATTTAATAAATCAAAGCAAATTTTATTTCACTTAAAAAAAGTGATCTCGAAAAGCCACAATCAAAAGGACAGTGCCGAGCCCGGGATCAGCGTTGGGTGAACCGTAGATTTGGCCTCTATCACACCGAACCTCCCCAGTTCACAATTTGGCATCAGAGGGGATTGCTTTTTGTACTATTTTTCTGCTGAAGTCCAGTCTTTGTCTGCTTTTGCTTGAATCGCATATTCATGTACTTTCTTTTCTTGCTGCTGGGTTTTCAAAACTTTTTCTGGGCAGGGCTGAAGTCTTGATTTGATTTATTGGAAGTTGGCATTGGGATGCACACTCTCTGACGGGCGATCATGTTAATTCAGATGCATATCTGGTATCAACGACCAGGGCGTAGTACCATCTCCGGCAAGGGCTAGTCTTTTCTCTTGCAAATACGGGGTCTTCTTGGCTGCCATCCAGTGCTCTACAATTGCAAATCAGTCCTTCTCTTACCAGCTGCCTGAGATCTCACAATCTTTTTGGAAACCTTTATTTTAAGCACGAATAATTTTATATCAAATATGACAGAAACTAAATTCACCCCAACAGGTTTCTGATGTTGGTTTGCAGGAGGTGTTTGGCACTCCAAGGGCAGCCAGGGTTCCAACTTGTGGCAGCTTGGATCTGGGAGAAATCCGGCACCATTCATAATTATAGCAGGCTGAAGGCCTGTGCAAGACTTAGGATGTTTGAACCAAACAGTTGCCATTTTCCATGGGAAACTAAACTTGCCCCTGTCACTATAAGACATGAAATGAACGACACACAC
>VWYP01012737.1:0-21196 GCA_013400435.1 Pycnonotus jocosus | reverse complement strand
CAAAAAACCTCTTTGTCTTTTCTTTCTGAGCCTTGTAAGTGTAAAAGATGATTCTGATTTCGTTTTTGTCTCGGGAAAACTGCAAATAAATTATGAGGAAAAACCAATGATTGTTAAAGTAAGAGGTGGGGAAGGAAGGCCAAGTGCATCCGTCCCTGCCGGGGTGCCCAGGACGTGTCCATCTGAAATCCCACCCCGGGACGCCACAGAGAGGGAACAGGGCTTCGCTTCAACTGCCAAAGATGACTTTATCCCCCTGGCCAGTGCAGCCAGGGCACGGAAACAACCAGAGCACCGCAAAGGTACAGCCCAACTTTTCCCTCCCCAAGGAGGAGGAAGAGGAGGCAGTGAGGGCTGCTGGGCCCTGGCAGGCACTGAGTCCCCACCAGCCTGGCTGGTATGGGAGCAGTGGAGGGGCTCTGAGGTGCAGGGCAGGCTGGTGAGCTCCCCACCTCCCCCAGCACCAGGACACAGCTCCAGGCTCACCACCATGGGGAGAAACTGCTCAGGGAGGCAGTGAGCACCCTCCACCCAAGACACCTCTTCTTCTTCCCTTCCTCCCTTCTCCCACCCCCCCCAGCTCACCCTTAGGACACAAATACATAAAAGGCCCCCAGCCCCTGGGGTGGCAGCAGGGGATTGTCCGTGCCCCCTCAGCCCCCCAGACAGCAGTGGGGGGCTCCTCCAGGCTTCCCAGGGGGTGTGAAGGCAGGGGAGTGCGTGGCCAGGTACCCCCTGGTCCAAGCTGTCCCAGGAACAGCAAAGGGGGGTCTTCGGTGTGGACCTCCCACCACGGGTGCCAGCCCAGTGCCAGCCTTGGTGTCCCCTTAAGGTGGAGAACAGTCACATCAGCCCAGGGGTCTGAGGACCCCTGGCCCAGCCTCAGGAACACCCCTGGGGTGGCTCTGGAAGGGGGTGGAGGGCTGGTGGTCCAGAGGTGGAGACCCTGGGCTCCACGTCACATGATTTCACAGCAGGAATTCTGCTTTCGGGCCTAAGAAGAGAAGGAAAAACCATCTGTAAGGCTCCCCAAGGGTTCGGGGGTCCCAGGGCCACCCACCCGAGATCCTGCACAGCCCCTCTCCTGCCAGAAGAGGCCAGCACAGCACAAAGGTTGATGACCTGGAGCCCCCTTTCCTTTTGGCGAGTTGCTGGCAGGAACTGGGGTGGGCATCACCTGCCACCCACAGCAGGGTGCAGGACAGCCCCAGTGAGGGGCTGGGGTCTCTGCAGCTGCAATTGGGCTGCAAGTCTCTAGACCCAAAGCCTGCAGCAACAGGGGTGAACCCTGCCTGGCACCCAGAGCTGTGACCAAGGATTCATCCATTGGGGGTGACCCCCCAAGGATGACACTCCACCCACCCCCAGCTCCCTCAGGGAGGGTGTCTCTCCATACCCACCGTTTTGTAGAAGGCTTTGGATTGTGCCCCCAGCACCTCCGATTTGGAGACCAGGTCGTCCAGCTTCTCCCCACGCTCCAGCAGTGACTCCATAGTGTTGTGCTGCCAGAGAAACATGAGCTCAGTCCCAGCACCAGCCCCACACCACTGTGCAGCAGCAGATGGAGGTGCCACCACCCCTCATCCCACCTTCCTACAGCCCCCCCAGCACTGCAGCCCCAAGGGAGATGGGAATTTGGCCAGGGGCAGGAGCAGCAGAGCTCCCACGGGGTCACCAGGCAGAGAGGAGACTGGCATTTGGAGGAGGAGTCAGAGCCCTGGTGCTTGTGTCCAGACAGCTAGGAAAAGCCCAAGGAGAAAAAAGGGGGGAAGTGAAAAGGGGGAAGAGAAAAGGAAGTTCCCACACCAGGGAAGTCTCTGGGGAATGGCCTGGGACGACTCTACCCTGCCCCACAGTGTGCCCCGCGGGCCCCCACTGGCTTGTGCAGGCAGGAGCATCCAGCCACAGCCCTGCAGCCTCACCAGGATGATTTTGGTCTCGTCCAGCTCTGCCTGCACTCGGGTCATCGGATCAGCATCCCGGGGGTTCTGGAGAGAAACAACACAGCGCTGGCAGCACCGCAGGGACACCAGGGTCCCCCGGGGTCCCCACATGCATCAGTGTTGCCCATCTCCCCTGCCATTTTCAGGGCTACAGGAAACACAGAAACCCTGTCCTGGTGCCCTGCAGGGTCCCAGGGGTCTGTACCTGGTATTTGCTGAGGTATCCATCCAAGGCAGAGTAGCTGATGGTGGCAGGTGACCCTGAGAGCCAGTCCATCTTGCTGACCTGCCTGGAGAACTCATCTAGCACCTGCCAGGTGAGGAAGCAGCAGTTGCCATTCACAAGCCACAGCTGTGGCACCACAGTGGCTGGAGGGGATTTGTTCATCAGAATAGGAGATTGGAGATTTTTGGGAAGGGGCCTTACAGCTCATCCACACCCCTGCCATGGGCAGGGCACACTTTCCACCACACCAGGTTGCTCCAAGCCCTGTCCAAACTGGCCTTGAACACTTGCAGGGATGGGGCAGCCAGAGTTTCTTTGGGAAATCTGTGTTAGTCTCTACTACCCTACAGGGAAGGACTTCTTCCCAATAGCCCATCTAACCCTGTCCTCAGGCAGTGGGAAGCCATTCCCCCTTGTCCTGTCACTCCAGGCCCTTGTCCCAAGTCCTTCTTCAGCTGTCTTGGAGCCCCTTTAGGTACAGGAAAGGGGTCTGGGGTCTCACTGGAGCCTTCTCCTCTCCAGGCTGGACAACCCAGATCTCCCAGTTTGTCTCCTTGGCAGAGGCTGGAAAACTGCCAGTGGAGAAGGACCTGGAGGTGCTGGTGGCAGCAGCTGGACATGAGCCCTGGCATGCCTAGATGGCCCCTGGCCTGTATCAGTCACAATGTGGCCACAGGTCCAAGGCAGTGATCATCCTCTGTGCTGGCACTGCTGAGGCCCCCTGAGTGCTGTGTCCAGTTCTGGGCCCCTCAAGGCAAGAAGGACACTGAGGGGCTGGATCATGTCCAGAGACAGGAATGGAGCTGGGGAAGGGGCTGGAGCCCCAAGAGCGGCTGAGGGAGCTGGGGAAGAGGCTCAGCCTGGAGAAAAGGAGGCTTAGGGGGATCTTCTGGTTCTGCACAACTCCCTGACAGGAGGGGACAGCCAGGATAGGTCAGGTTCTGCTCCCAGGAAACAGGGACAGGAGGAGAGGGAACAACCTCAAGCTGTGCCATGGGAGGTTTGGGTTGGATATTGGGAAAATTCTGTCATGGAAAGGGTTGTCCAGCCCTGACACAGGTTGCCCAGGGCAGTGGTGGAATGCTCAGCCCTGGAAGCATACAAAAAAAAAGTGAACGTGGCACCTGGAGACATGGTTTAGAGGTGGCCTTGGCCACGTTGGGGGAATAGTTGGGCTCTTATTTTGGAGGGCTTTTCCAACCAAAACAATTCCAGAATTCCATGAGAGGGGCTCCTGCCTTCTGACCACCTTGGTGACCCTCCTCCTCCACCTCTTTTGAATGAGCTGAGGGCATAGACATGAAGGAACAGTCTTGGCAAAAGAGGACCAGAATGATGCCCAGACTGAGGTGGCCAGCCCTGACTGTCCAAAAGCCCTGTGTGTGCCAGGGCAGGGAGACTGGAGAAGCCCTCTAAAGCAGCTCTGAGCATGCACCCTCACCTTGTCCAGCAAGGTGAAACAAACCCGCTGTGGATATTCATTGTCTGCGATCACCACTCCGGCCAGCCCATCGCTCCGGACATACACATGGCACAGGTACTCTGGGAAGGAAAATCCTGTCAGAGAGGCAGCAAAGGTCCCGAGCTTTCCCCAGCACCCACCACCCTCCATCCATCTATCCCCGCTTCCCCCCTCCCTCAAACCACCCTGGAAGGTGTCATCAGCACCTGCATTTTTCATTACTTCATTAGGCAAGTAGAAGGGCTTAAAATTTGGGGCTCAGCTCCAAATTGCTCTGTGGCAGGGGCCCACAGCTATGCCACGCAGTGTGGGACATGAAACTGACATCCCATGGTAGCCAGAAGTAAATAAAAACCAGTGGAGAAGGAGCTCAGCCTGATTTTAACTAATTTTAATTAATAACAAGGCTGGGGTGTCATTAAAGAGGCTCTAGCAGCCAATCCAGGCTGTATCACACACGTCCTGGGGCTTGGGAGGCATGTGAAGCAGGACAGGGAGGTGCAATGAGGTGAGAATTTGGGATATGGAGCCTGGACTTGCATGGCCAAGCTAGCACAGCCACTCAGCGTTGGGGTGGTCTGAGAAGTTAAGGGAGCTGCAGCCCAACAGCTCCAGGGGTCCCAGGGACAGTGCAGACACTCGAGGAGGTTCCTGCTCCCTGCAGAACCTCTGCCCCTCTGGGCTGGGTTCAATCCGGCTCAGCAGCTCCCGCCATCGGCGCTGCTCACCCAGGCACGGGGTTTGGTGGGACTTTTCCCAGGAGTGGGGCTGAGGGGAAGTGGCCATCCAGGCCCGTCTCACCTTGCTCCTTGACGGAGGCCCTGCTGCCCAGCGGCGAGCGCTCCGCAATCAGCTGGCTTGTGAACGTCATGAACTCCTGCACGCTGTGGGGACACAGCACGGGCCAGGGGGCAGTGCTGGGCAAACCAGCTGCCCCACAGCTCCCCGGTGCACTGGGGTAACAAATTCTTCTCCCCCCAGTCCCCATATCTGGGCAGTGGGGCTGCAGCTGAGTCGTGGGTTTTCCTTGGGGAAGAGGCTGGACCCTGAACCTCTGAGGAGCGGCAACCCCCAAACAGACACCTCCAGCCTCCACCCAGACCCAGGGGAGCACTCACAGCCCTCCAGCTGCAGTGACAGAATCGTGTCCTTGGGCTGAACTTGCTTTTTGGGCATTTAGCAAAAAGCAAAAATACCATTGAACCTGGCTCTGCCTGGCCAACATGTGGTGACCAGCTGCATCATGGAATCATGGAGTCATTTGGGTTGGAAGGGACCTTAAAGACCATCCCATTCCACCTCCTGCTGACACCTTCCACTAGAATCATAAAACACACTGAGTTGGAAGGGACCCATCAGGATCACTGAATCCAACCCCTGGTTCTGCACAGAACACCCAAACCATCCCACCCTGCCAGCATGGGTGCTTCTTGAACTTAGGCTTTGTGCTGTGATCACTGCTCTGGGGAGCCTACTTAGTGCCCAAACACTCTTTGGGGGAAAAACCTTTTCCTGATATCCAACCTAACCTTGCCCTGACACAACTCCAGCCATTCTCTTGGGCCCTGCCACTGGTGACAGAGAGCAGAGATAGAAGCTGCTTCTCCATTGCCCCTCAGAAGAGCACAGTGAGGTCTCCCCTCCGTCTCCTCCAGCAGAATACACCAAATGTATTCAGACACTCCTCATATGGGCCCTCCAGACCCTTCCCCATACTTGTGGTCTCCTTTGGATGCTCTCCAATGGCTTCAGTCTTTTTTTATATTGTTGTGCCCAAAGCTGCCCCAGGACTTGAGGTGAGCCCCCACCACCTCAGTGCAGACCAGAGCAGGACAATCCCTCCCTGGACAATGCCAGGACAGGGATACCCCTCCTGACTGCCAGGACACTGCTGACTCAAGTCCCAGAGGCAGCTCTGTAGCTAGGCTCTAACCTGAGCAGGTCACAGGGGCAGAACTCCCCCTGCCCATGCCAGGTATGCCCTCCCCATCCCAGAGGGATGTTTGACCCCCCAGGCACCCAGCCACCACTGTGAGTCAAAGAATATCCTTAAGCCAGACTTGCTCTAAGTTTGGAAAACATTCCTGAGCCCAGGCTCAGGCCTGTCCAACAGGCTCCTCAGTGATTCCTCATCACCACACAGCAAAAGAAAAGAGGCCAAAAGTAATGAGCAGGAGTAAAATAAACCTGTTTCCAAAACACCACATTCTGGGCATGCTGGGATTAGCCAATGTGAGGCAACACATTCCCCAGTTCAGCTGGAAAAGCCCAGGAAGGGATATTTATCAGAGATCACGTTGCAGTTTGCCAAACACCAAGGAGTTTGACAGCTCCTGCTTGGGGAGTCATGTGGTGCCAAGGAAATGTCACTGAACACAGACACTGGTGTGGCAAAGACCATGGTTTCCTCTCACCGCTGGAAGCAATTCCAGATGGGAAACTGCCTCTCACAGCTTACATCCCTTAGAGGGGTCTGCATTCCTCCCAGCCTAGACACCAGTTCCACAGAGATTCTGGACTGTTGGGGTTTCAGGCATTGCACAGGAAAGTCCAGCCAAAGGATTCCTGAACATCCCTGCTCTGTCAGAGAGGGAGCATGGACATCTCCCTCTGAATTGAGGGATCTGGTGCCAGCCACAGCCCCCCACCATGATCCCAGGGTTCCACGCATATGATGGAAAAAACATTTAAGATCATTGAGTCCAACCATATGTCAGTTAGACCCCAGCACGAATCTTCTTCAAGGACAGCTCTTCTACCAGGAATACTGCTCTTATTTCCCAGTATTCCGGAAGGAACTGCCCTCTCAATACTTCACTCTGCCTTCCTGACCCTGCCAAATTCCTTGGCAGATGTTCAACAGACATGAGGCACTGGCACAGCCCAGCCCTGTGCTCCTACCCAGCAGGTTCCACAGCCCTTGTTATCCTAGATCCAGCCCTTCAACCCAACTCTCTGGGAGCTCCAAACTTCAGCTAAACACACCTTGAACATCACACCTGGGCCAAGCTCTTGCAGGCCCTCTGAACATCACCTGTGAATAAAACTGGGACAAGCATCAAATCCTGGGAACAGACTGACATGCACAGACCATCCGACTCTCCAAACTTCACTGCTCTTCTCAAAATCCCAGACTTTCCTTTAAGCAGAGACACAGCCTGCTGTGGGGGAAGCCCATAGCATAACCACACGGGGAATTTTCTCGGGATTTGGGAAAACAAGCGCTGCAGCAACAGAGTGTTTTGGGATTGCAGCAACAGAGCGTTTTGGGATTGCAGCTGACGTCACACGCTGGCACTGCTCCGCATCCCACTCGCACATTTGGCTAAGAAAGAGCCTTTTAAGACAGTCTTACTTCAGTCTTTCCCCTTTACCCCTGGAATTACAGGACCAAATGTGCCTGAGGCTCCATAAAACCTTGGCATGGAAAATTTGGGTCCCATAGGAATTTCTTAACTCCTTTACCATTTGAAGCAGGCACTCGCAACAACCTATTCCACAGCATGTTCCTGCTTTGTTTTACAGCTTCAGGAGGTTCTCAGGAGCTGCTGAGAGCTCCCCAATCCCTGTGTGTCCAGAAAGGGGAGCGAACACCAGGAGCCTGGACTGGCATCTGGGGATCAACCAGCTCACCTGAAGACATTGGAATAACCTGAGCAGTTTTTCTGTAGGCTGGGAAGAGCTTCAAATGAATCCAAACAATCCATGGACACCAGGATCCAGGCAAGTCCTGTGAGCCTGACACAGACTCCTCTTGCCCCACCTGAGAGGGAAGAGCTAACTCCACTCCCAGGGCATTCCCTGCACCCCAATTTAATTGCTTGGCAGCACTGGAGAATTTGTAGAGTTAGACTTGACCTAGCACTGGCTGGCGCTCCAGGAGTTTTCACCCTCCATTTCTGAGGGTGATCCATCACTCCAGGTGCTGCAGCAGCTCACAGCTCCCCAGGGAGTAGCTCTGGGGGTATGTTCTCTTTTACTGAAAAGCCTTTCACTGCCTGCCACTGCAGCTCCAGTGGGGCACAAAACCTCTCAAAAGCTTCTGCTGCCCTTCCCCAGGGTCCTGTCTGAGCCATATGCCAGCCTACAGCACACATCAGCAGTTCCCCCCCAGAGATTCCAGCCACCGGCACCCACCTGGATCTCTGAAAGAAGTTGAAGGTGGACACATCATAGGCAGCTTTGAGCAAATGCACTTTGACGTCACCTTTGTAAAGGACACTTAGGCTGTAGAGCCTCATTGTAGTGGCTCCGTGGGCCTGGAGGAAAGGAAGGGTTGGGGCTGAGGCCACGCAGAGGCTAGGATACCCTCAGAGTCCCTATGCCACCCCTGTGCCTGTGGCTCCCCTCAAACTCTCCTTCCGTCCTTTAAACGCTATCTCAGTCAGCCAGAATCCCCCTGCCCCCGGAGCCCCGCCCGATTCTTCATCTCGACCCCCGCCCAGCCAGGCTTCCTCAGCCCAGCCTAATCAAGCCCTGCCCTCGCCTGCCCCAGCTGGCCCAGTATAACCTGGCACCCACCTCAGTATAACCCGGTAAAACCCAGCCCCTCCACCCACTGCAACGCGGCCACTCCTCAGTACAACCCACTACAACCCAGCCCTCAGCCCCCTAAGCCCAGCCAGCCCAGCCCTGCCTTCCCCTGCACAGCCCAGGTCCCCCGTAATGACTCAGTACAGCCCAGAGAGCCCCAGCAGAGCCGCCAGCCCGCCCCGGTACCGGCGCTGCAGTCGCGGCTCGGCGCAGGAGGCGGCGGATGGGGCGATGTGCGCGACCCGGAAATGGAACACGGCCACCGGAAATGCCCCAACTCCAGACGCTGCCACGGGACTCTTCCTGGCCTACGCATGCGCCAAGATGGCTCCGCCCCTCTCGCCTTCTGACCAATCACCGCCGCCTCCAGTCTCTCTGGTGTCAGCCGGGCGACCAATCAGCGCCGCACTGGCGTCGCGGGGCGGTGCTCGTTCCTCAGAGCGGCCAGCAGGGGGCGCTGTGCCCGACAGGCCGGACCCCTCCGTGGGGCGGGGGGGTCCCTGTGTGTGGGAGCCTCTCCCTATTGTGCGGTGACCCTTTCTGAGAAGGGGCTCCACGGGGGAAACAGCCTCCCCCGGGTGCTGGGGGACGCTCTGGGGAGTGGAGACCCTTCCATGGGGCAGTTCTGCCCCTGCGTGTGGGTGTACTGACGAGGGGTGGGTTTCGGACCCCTCAGAGGTGTAAGTTCCCCTCTATGGGTGGGCACCAGCACAGGGGAAGGGCTGCCAGAGCCCTCCTGTGGCCCCGGATACGCCCTGCAAAGGGGGCAGGTGAAGTACTGTGGGGTGACCCTGTATCTCCTAGGCCCTGCTCTGCCACCCACGAAACCCCAGAGCTGCCCTCCCCAGAGCCTCCGCAGCCCTCCCGGGGGCTGTCACCCCCGACACCCATCCAGGCTTCCCTCCTCAGCTCTGTGTCTGAGGAGATGCTGCCACAGACCAGGAGGTTTTGGGGTCCACCCATGGCCAAGGGTGCACCTCATCCCGTTTGGACCTCCCTCGTCCCCTATTTCCACAACACTGGGTGGATGACGTGGCTTCGGAGGTGAAGGGCATTGCCACATCCCTGTCCTCAAATCCAGCACCCATCTCCGATCTGTTGCGGCGCCTGGGTGTCAATCCCAGCAGCACTGGATCCTTTCCCACCCTGGGGGCTCGGAACGCTTCCCAGCCGCCCTTGCCCCTCGGCGGGTGTCTGTAGGCCGTGCCGTGTCCGCGGTCTCCATGGGAGCATGCCGGTTGCCAAGCCGGCCGGTGGAGTGCTTGCCACCACCATTGAGCCGTTGGTATGACAACGGGGACACGGGTGACCCGGGGCGTGGTGCTTCGCGTGACGGGGCCAGCGGCCCCTGCGGGGACGGTCCTTGCCAAGCCTCGCCAGTGCACCAGGGGGTCCCCACGGCCTGCCAGAACCCACTGCGCTGGGCTGGGACCCCCGCGCCAACGCCAGCCCGGGGATTTATTGACATATTAAAGGAAGCAAGCAGAAGAGCGTGAGTGGAACCCCTCTGGAGCAAAGGATGTGGGGCAACAGGGCTGATCCCACCAGGGCCCCGGGCCCCACTGCCTGCCCCTCCCCTTGAGGCCTGAGGATATCGGGACTCCCTCAGTGGGTGCTGTACTGGGGCATCAGATGAGATAACGCAGCGCAGCGAAAGTGGAGCATCCGCGTGTGAAGCGAGGGACGGAGCAAGGGACGGAGCAGCCCAGTGCCTGCCGGACACCCTCCAAGACAGGGCAGGGGGCTCCCCCAGGCCAAGCACCACGGTGGGGACACAGGGGCTGAGGGGGGCACGGCTTGGCCCGCGGCCCAACCCACCCCACCATCTGCCCCCATGCTGGATCACCGAGCCAGGATGGAGAGCAGCAGGAAGGAGAAGGTGAGGCTGCTGCCAGGGCAATGCTGGGGGGCCGGGGGGGCCAAGAGGTGCCCCATGGATGTGGGGGGGGAGTGCAGATCCTCACCGGGTTTCCAGCCTTCCCTGGAGCAAGTGGCCAGGTGCTCCCAGCATCTCCCAAGGTTCCAGCAGAGGTAGCCCAGAGGATGGCTGGTGGGGAGGACACCAGCTCCTGGGCAGCCTAGGGGCAGCCCAACATGCCCCAGGGAGGTCCCCGTGCCTGAGGTGACCCCTCAGCACAGGCCCTACAGTACTGAGGGCTCATGATGGAGCTGGGAGCATTTGTGGGACATTCTGCTGGTCTGGGATACTTCCACCATCCCAACATCAACCCGGGCATCTTGCAGCCACACAGCTACCCCCAGGATGAGATGGGGCCTGACACCTCCTTTAGCTGGCTGTTGTTGTCACTGAGGTACCCAGCAGGATGGCAAACAGCTTATCCCCAGTCAAAACCCAGTTGATTGTGGGAAGCATCCTCTCCCAGATGGATTGAGCTCATTGGGTTATGGGTGAGGACAGTGGAGACTTTCCGTGCTGCCAACTGGGACACCAAGGGGACACTGAGGGGACTCGGCACATGCTGGACCAGCAGAGATGGGTGTCACTGGCCACTGCAGCCAGCAGCCACATGGTTCCCAGCTCCATCCCTTTTGTGGGATGCATTGGAGCACACTATTTCCATGGGAAGCTGAGAGCCAGATAATGTCATGTGAGAAGACCCAAATCCTGCCAGGGAAGGGCCAAACCCATTGTTTTGAAGGTGAGTGAAGAGATGAGTAGGGACGTGGAGTGCTGAGATGGAAAAAACATTGGAGAAATAAAATCTGGACTCCCAGGTGCCAGCCTTTAGATGGGGATCCTCTGGCCATGGCAGATCTTGTGTTGCCATGCCAAGCAGCGCTGTGGGATGGATTAGCACTCAATACCTTCAGCCAACAACTCAGGAGAGATGATCAAATCCAGCTCCATGCTTTTCCTGGCAGGATTTTTCCAATCATTCTGGGTCAAACACCCTCTGGATCAGGGCAAACCTCACCACAGTGCTGATGTGGGTGCCTGGCCCTATTCCGGGGGGGTCCATGCTGCAGCCATGGCATTTGGGGCTGGGTGACATGCTAGGATGGAGGGCAGCTGGACTGAGCCACAGCAAGGGGTGCCCCCAGTGCTGGGATGCTCCAAACCACACCCCAAACACTTTCCCAAGCCTCCTTCCCCAAAACCTGTCAGGAAGCAGCAACAGCCTCGAGGCAAACATCTGTGCCGGCCAGAGCATTGGAGCCTACCTGGAGCCCGGTGACTAATGAGCCCTAAAGCTGCCGACTGCAGCTGGCGGAGGAGTGCCGGCTCCAGCTCCATCTGACAGCCGGGGCGCCTGGCCCCAGCCCTGCCGGCTAATGGAGGTTGCACCAAGCCCGGGGTTGCTACGGAAAGGATAAACACGGATCCTGCTTGCCAGGTGCTTCCCTGGAGTGGATCCTGCGGCTCTCCCTGGCAGCAAGACAAGGCAGCAATCCCCAAGAATATTCCTGCCTGCCTGCCCTCTGCCCCATATTAGCCCCATCTGATGGGTGAAAAATGGTACCCACAATTCCCAGTGGGATACAGGGAGAGGGATGCTCCTAGGGGAACAAGGAAGACACACCAGCATCTTCATCATAAAAGAATCCCATATCCTTGGTGAGAGATGCTGTGCTCCTCAATGGCATGGCCAGAAGCACTCCTTGCTGAGAATGAGCCTGGGATTCATCAGGGTGGAATGTCCCAAGTCACTGCTGGAATGGTGCCAGCTTCTACACAACCATCCAAAAAATTCAGCTGGGTGACAGGCATGGTAGAACCCCACTGCCAACCCCAGTCCCCAGGGACCCCAGAGCTGTGGTGTCCTGCAGGCAGCACCAGAAGGGGACTTGGTGCCTTATGACCGTCCTATGGATTCCTTGGTGCCTCTGTTCAGTAGGAGGAGAATAGCAGAGTGATAGAATAAGTAGTTTCAGGGTGTCCGTTGTCTGATGGGGAAAATCAGGGCTAGGGGAAGAGAAACTTGGCTATTTCTTGCAGTTCAGGCCCCTTGCATTCCATATCCCTGGTCCCTGGTTGATGATGTGTTGTGTGCAGGTGGAGCAGATCCTGTCAGAGTTTCGTCTGAAGGAGGAGGACCTGAAGAAGGTGATGTATCGGATGCAGAAGGAGATGGACCGAGGGCTCAAGCTGGAGACACATGAGGAAGCCTCTGTCAAAATGCTGCCCACCTATGTTCGCTCCACCCCCGAGGGCTCTGGTACGATGTTGCTGATTGTCCGTTGTTTGTCACCCCATCCTCGGACCCCATCAAGCTCCATGTGGAAGGCTGAGCCTACCAAGAGCCCATCACCTTCTCCCCCTCTCCCTGGCTTTGCAGAGGTGGGAGATTTCCTGTCACTGGACCTGGGCGGCACCAATTTTCGTGTGATGCTGGTGAAAGTGGGCGAGGGAGAGGAGGGACAGTGGAAGGTGAAGACGAAGCACCAGATGTATTCCATCCCGGAGGATGCCATGACTGGGACGGCTGAGATGGTCAGTGGAGCACACAGGGCATCCCATCCTATCACAGTCCCTTTAATTGTGTGTGTTTCAGTGGGAATACTGGATGGAACACACCCCAGCAGAAGCTGGGGTTGGCCAGGCCTGGGGAACCCATGGTGGGGGACAACATCCGTCCAAGTGCAGTGGGAGGGTGGGGACATCTCTTGGGAAAGGCTGGACCTCCTGTCTTCCAGCTCTTTGACTACATCTCCGAGTGCATTTCCGATTTCCTGGACAAGCACCAGATGAAGCACAAAAAGCTGCCCCTGGGCTTCACCTTCTCCTTCCCTGTGCGGCACGAGGACATTGACAAGGTGAGGAGGTGGCTGGGCAGCATGAGGGCTTAGTGGTCCCCAAGCCTCACCTACACCCATGGCTCTGTTTCTGTCTGACCTCCATTCCAGGGCATCCTCCTGAACTGGACAAAGGGCTTCAAAGCCTCCGGTGCAGAAGGGAACAACGTGGTGGGGCTGCTGAGAGATGCCATCAAACGGCGAGGGGTGAGAGGATCGGATGGTTGTGCTGGTACTGCTGCGGTGCAGAGACCCCAGCACCCCTGGCTGGCCCTGCCATGGGCTCACTGAAGCCTGGCTATGCCTACAACAGGGCCACTAGAGCCTGGTGTGTCCCCAGGAAGGGACCACTGGATCACAGCTGTCCCCACGATGGGGCTGCTGGAGCCGTGTGTCTCTGGGCAGGGCTGTTCCATGTGTGTGCTCACACATGTACATGACACATGCCCAGGTCCTCACCTCTGGGGACCATCCTAAACCCACCTGTTGTGGGACAACCTGACCCCCCATGAGCCCACAATGGTCCCTGTCCCCAGGACTTCGAGATGGATGTGGTGGCGATGGTGAATGACACAGTGGCCACGATGATCTCCTGCTACTACGAAGATCACCGGTGCGAGGTTGGGATGATTGTGGGTAAGATGCCCCTTCTACAGGGACATGTGGCTGGGTGCAAGAAATTGTCCCATGGCCCCGCTCCCCTGCTGCTTCCCCTGTCCTCTTGGGGAGACATACCAAGGACAGAGGGGTGGCAGTGGCACTCTGCTGAGGTGTCCAGTGGTTGGGACACCCAAAGGCATCGCCTGGCCCCAGCATGGTGGTTGGGGCACTTTGGGAGTAGAAAAGGGGTGGTCATCATAACAGGGCTGGTCCCCACAGGGCTGCTCTGCCCACAGGCTCTTGGTGGCTCTGACACCTCATCGTAGGGATAGGGACCCATGGAAGGCAGCTGGCTCCAGGGGTGGGGATGAGTTTGTACCCTGCTGGCTCCATCCCCAATCCCCACAGAGAGCAGCCCCCCACCTCCTCCAGCCCCTCACTGTCTTTACTGCCATCAGACATGTGTCAACGTGCCATCTGGCCTCTGTGTCCCCTTACCTGGGTAAACATATGCTGAGATGTTTATCAGCTTCTTGGGGCTGGGATGGCCTCAGCACAATGCCCAGAGGCCCTGGGACCCTGCTGTAGGGACAAGTGGCCAGCCAGGGCTGTGAGGACACTGCAGGGTGGGGAGCAGGAGGGATGTCCATGCCCATCACTGCAGGACACAGATGTGCAGCTCCAAGCACAGCCCTCAGCCATGATCTCAGTCACTGAATCCTGGTGCTCATGGAGGATGCGCTGGCTGTTCAGTCAGTTCTTTTACTCTGAAATGAGATCTTGCATGGAATCATGGAATTGTTTGAGTTGGAAAAGTTTCTAAGGTCATCGAGTCCAGCCATTCCCCCAGCACTGTCAAGGCCACCACTAACCCATGTCCCCAGGTGTCACATCCACGTGGCTGTTGAATCCCCCAGGGATGGGGTCTTCACCACTGCGCTGGGCAGTCTATGCCAGGGCTGAACAGCCCTTTCTATGAAGGAATTTTCCCAATATCCAACAGAAACATCCCCTGGTGCAACTTGAGGCTGTTTCCCTTATATCCTTGGAGCAACCTGGTCTAGTCAAAGGTGTCTCTGCCCAGGGCAGGGTGGTGGAATGCAATGAATTTTAAGGTCCCTTCGAACACAAACCATTCCATGATTCTATTATTTGATGATTCTATTGCATCCCAATTCTGGGTGGAGAAGAGGTACAGATTTGAGACATATATAATAAGTTTCTAACCATCCTTGGTTCCAGCTTTCATGAAATCACAGAACAGTTTGGGTTGGAAAGGACCTTAAGGATTATCCAGCTCCATGGCATGGGCTGCTAGTGAAGGGATAGCTCCACTAGAGCAGGCTGTCCGGCCTGGCTTGTAACACTGCCAGGGATGGAGCAGCCATAGCTTCTCTGGGAAACTTGTGTTAGTCCCTATGACCCTCACAGGGAAGGATTTCTTCCCAGTATCCAATCTAAATCTCCCCTCTTTCAGTCTAAAATCTTCCCCCCAGGTCCTGGAGCCATTCTTGAAGTTGTTTTATACCATGGTGCCAGTCACCAGGTTGAGGAATGTCACTCAGGCTCCATATGGGTCCCAATCCCTGCCCTGGCACATCTGGACCCCCTCCAGTTCTTCCCCATCGCTCCACAATACTATCCCAGTTTTATCCCAGTTGGGATGGGAGGGCTGTGGCAGGGGGGTGTCATTGCTGCCTGCCTCCGCCGCCCAGACCCATCCCCAGTTCCCGGCAGGGACAGGCTGTAACGCCTGCTACATGGAGGAGATGCACAACGTGGAGCTGGTGGAGGGCGACGAGGGGCGGATGTGCGTGAACACGGAGTGGGGGGCCTTTGGTGCCTCTGGGGAGCTGGACGAGTTCCTCCTGGAGTACGACCGCGTGGTGGACGAGACCTCACTTAACCCCGGTCAGCAACTGTAAGGAATAGGAGAGATCCAGTTCCTCTGGGCATCCCTCCCATCCCCTGCACCATGCTGGGCTCAGCCCCCCAGCACGGGCATCCCTCACCCTGGGCCACGCCCATGTGCGGGAACATATCCAGCAAGGAGGGGGGGAAGGAAAGAGGGGGTGCTGTGGGATGTGGCCCCTCAAATCCCAGCTCTGATGCCACCCCCTCACCTATGCCCCCCCACCAGGTATGAGAAGATCATTGGGGGGAAGTACATGGGGGAGATCGTGCGGCTGGTGCTGCTGAAGCTGGTGGATGAGAACCTGCTCTTCAATGGGGAAGCCTCTGAGAAACTCAAGACTCGCGGGACCTTTGAGACCCGCTTCATGTCCCAGATTGAGAGGTACAAGGCTGGGGGATGGCACCCCCAAACCAGCCTGCCAGGCTGCATGGCACTGGGAGGTCTGTGCTCTCACTCCACACTGGTCCAGGCATGCTGAGGAGTCTCTGCTCTTGCTTTGTGCTGGGCTGCCCCACATGGAGATCCCCCTATTCCATCATCCCATACCAGTCTACTTTGACTGCCTCATTTTAGGGTTCTTTATCCTGTTACCCTACACCAGCCTATTCTGACTGTCCATCTTGGAGTCCCTGCGTCCTGCCATCCAAACCACAGTGTCCCATGTCACGGGCCCATCATGATGAGACATCATGATCCCAGCATTCCATACTTGCCTGCTCTGTCCCATATTGGGGTCCCCATGTCCCATCATCCCACATTAGGGGGGCCCACTTCCAGGTCCCTCTGTCCCATCACCCAACACCAGCCCTCTACAGCAGTCTCATGTTGAGGATGAGGTCTCCATGATAGGATGGGGTCCCCCATCCCATCACCCCACACCAGCCTGCTCTGACTGACCCAGTTGGGGTTCTCCATCCTGTGCCCCATACAACTGTCCCAGATGAGGATCCCCAATCCCATCACTCCCCCATCCCTCTCCAGCTGCCTCACTCAGAGTCCCCACTCTTCAGCCTTTGCTAACCGCCCTTTCTCCCCTCACCTCAGCGATTCTGATGACCGCAAGCAGATCTACAACATCTTGTCAGCCTTTGAGGTGCTGCCGTCTCGGACAGACTGTGAGATTGTGCGCCGGGTGTGTGAGAGCGTGTCCACACGGGCTGCCCAGATGTGCTCAGCTGGGCTGGCTGGCGTCATCAACCGCATGCGGAAGAGCCGCAGCCAGGACACCCTCAAGATCACTGTGGGTGTCGATGGCTCCGTCTACAAGCTCCATCCCAGGTGGGGATCCCCAGACCCCAATGACATCCCTATCCTCTCCTTTCACCCCCCAAACCTTGACCCCATTTGTGACTCGGTGTTCCCACTCCCCAGCTTCAAGGACCACTTCCACGCCACAGTGCGGCAGCTGACGCCCGGCTGTGACATCACCTTCATCCAGTCAGAGGAAGGCAGCGGGCGCGGGGCCGCCCTCATCTCAGCTGTGGCCTGCAAGATGGCCTGCATGATGGGGCAGTGAGCTGGACTCAGAGGGGGGATGGCAGGGGCCGGTGGTCCTTCTCGGAGTGCTGTGAGAGCAGACATGGATGCAGGAAGGAGGCGGCTCCAGCCCCCCCAATAAACGGGGTGTGTGTGGACTCCTCTGGGGCCGCTTGGGCCAGTGCTCCTCATGCCTCTCTCCCCGTGCTGGTAGAGAGACCCCCATGGGGCTGCCCCACACGTATGGAGCGGCCAAGGAGCTTTCCGTGCCCTCACCCCCCCTCCCCCATCCTCACATAGCTGCAGCAAGGGGGGGCGCCAGCACACTCCAGCCCTTTTGCTGGGGGAAAGCCCCCTCAAGGGGTTTGGCCTAGAGATAAGGGGCTCTTTGGGGGTACTCTGGGGGGATGTCAGGGTAGAGGAGCTCCCCAGAGTGATCCCTGGGGTGCAGAAACTGACCAGAGTGCACCAAAAATGGGCCAGATGGAGCGGGGCATACTGGGGGGAATCCCCTCTAGCCATGTCCCTACCCATGTTCCCTGAAAGATCTGGGGCACCCCAGAGAGTTGAGTTCACCAGAGGATCTGGAGCAGAGTACTGGGGTCCCTCAGGGGGTCATGGGCATCCCAAGGTGTTGGGGTTCCTCTAAGGATCTGGCAATGCCAGAACATATTGTTCCCTGAAGAGTCTGGAAGCAACCGAGGCTTTTGGGCCACTCTGAGGGTCTGAAGTCCCAGGACGGAGGGGTCTTCCTGGGACACCACAGGATTTTGAGATCCCTTTGGGGGTTTGGGACACTCCAGGGTCTGGGGCCCATTCAGGGTGTTGGGGTCAGCCGTGGGGGTATAGGGCTACCCCATGGTATGGGCCGTCTTAGTGGTCCAGGGTTATACCTGTGATATTTGGGGCCACTGCAGTGGTCTGGGGTCACCCTGGGACATGGGGACACCCGAGATCTAGGGACATCTCAGGGTACTGGGGTAACTCTTGGGTATCCAAGACCACCCGGGGGGACTGGATCACCACAGGGTGTGGGGCCAACCTGGGGGGCTGGAACTACCAAGGGGTCTTGGTGTCCTCACAAAGCGCAGGGTCACCCCATGGCTGGGGGTGCACATTGAGGGGCTGGGGACACAGGGAGCGTCTGTGTCACCCCAAGGGACAAAGCCACACAGCAGTGCTGCTCCTGAAGCCCCCAGCTCCATGGCTGGCACTGGGATCCCCACAGCTTGTTGCAGGATGGGAAGGGGATCCCTCTGCTCTGCCTGGCTGCAGCCCTCAGCCAGCAAGATTCCCTGTGTTCTGATTGGTTCGCACCAGAAAGATATCCCTGAGCTCTGATCGGTGGCAGCCCTCAGAGACCTGCAGTCTCTCTGTTCCAATTTGCATGGGGCAAACAAAAGAGATTCCCTGCACTCCAATTGGCTGGAATTAAAGAAAAAAACAAGGGATGGGGGATTCCCTGTGCTCTGATTGGATGGGACTGAAGAAGGGATTCCCTGTGCTCAGCTAGAACAGTGCCAATGCCATGTGTTGGGGACAGTGAGGATAATCCTAAGCCCACGGCAGTGCCAGTGACAAGTGGGTGACATGTGACAGTGCAGGGACAGATGCAGTGCCAGACATGGGGACATGCTAGTGCACAATGAGGGGACAGTGACAGCCAGGACCACCCAGGTGCATGGCAGGAACCGCTCACTCCCACCCACATGGGACACAGCCCCACACTACCGCTGGCAGCTTCGGTGTCACCTTGGCCCTGCTGGGGGCAGGCCAGGGCCAGACTGTCCCTTGCCAGTGCCTGGTGCCATATGATCTTGTCACCATGTCCCCCCTGGGCAGACAAGACCCATGGAGCCAGAGGAGGGACTTTATTGGGGAAGAGGGGGATGGATGGGCTGCAGGGGCATCAGGGGCTGGAGGGGTGTCGGGGTTTGAGGCGCACTCAGGGCTGTGCCTGCAAAGACAGGAAAAAGCAAGGGTGAGTTGGGGGCCAGCAGAAGCAGCTTTTCCCCCTGCTCCACAATGCACTTTGGGGTGACCTGGCTCACCCCCACCCTACAGAACTGCAGTAGGGAAGGTTCAGAAACTCCAAGCACACTCCCACCCCTCCGGCAGGTATGGGGTGCAGAATGTGGGGTGCAAAGTGTGGGGTGCAGAGGGGACATATGAGATCAGGATGTGGGGTGCAGGACATAAGGTTCAGGATCAGGATGTGGGGTGCAGGACACAAGGTTCAGGATCAGGATGTGGAGTGTAGGATGCGGCATTCAGGACAGTGCAGGATTGGGACATGGGGTGCAGGACATTTGGTGCAGGGTCAGGATATGGGTGCAGGATGTGGGTTCAGGATCAGGTTGTAGGGTGCAGGACAGGGGGTGTGGGATTGCAATGCAGGGCGCAGGACATGATGCAGGATGCGGGATGTAGGATTGGGATGTGGGGTGCAGGACAGAGTATGGGACATGGGGTATGGGATCAGGATGCAGGATGTGGGGTGCAGGACACAGGATGCAGGATGCAGAGTGCAGGATCAGCTCATGGGATGCAGGATCAGGATACAAGTGGGCACTGACCTTACTCAGGACCGGCAGATGCCTATGGCAGTGCAGATGTCCCGGGGCATGTCCCCGTTCTGCAGCCCCTCAGTGATCTGGTCCTGGTACTTCTTCACCAGCCGCTGGCACAGCCTGCCCACGGCCCGGCCCAGCATCCGGCAGCCCTTCTGCAGTGCTGCTTCCACCGCCGCCTAAAGAGCCACCACAGGTCAGGGGCCCGCAGGGAGAGGGCCCCCAGCCCCCCAGCCCCTCATCACCCCTCACCTCGTCGGGGTTGTCACCTGCCAGCGCCTGTATCTTCTTCAAGGCCTTGGTGCACAAGCTGCACTTAATCCCCCTGCCCTGCGACACACTGTCCCCATCAGCCATGTTGTCCCCATCAGCCATGTCGTCCCTTTCAGCCACATTCCCCTGTGCGGACACAAACTCTCAGGGCTGCCCGGACCCCTGGGTGGCCCTGGCAGTACTTGAGAGTGGGTTGCTCACCAGGGCCAAGCTGTCCCAGAGGTCCTGGCACTGCTGCTCCCAGCCACAGCGTTTGACCATGGCCATGTCCCAGCACCAGGACATTGGGTCACCCTGGCAGGGTGAGGGGGGCGTGGCCTGCGTTGCTGCACGGGAACAGAATGATGAGTGTGGCTGCAGGTGCCCATCACTGAGGTTCCCAGGAGCCCTGGAGGTGCCCAGACACCTAAACCACCAGCCCCAGGTATTCAGCCCCATCCCCACCATCCCTCCTGCCTGTACTCACATCCTTCTCTTCCCACCATTCCTAGGTCCCCATGCAGATCCTGCTCCCAAACGTCCCCAGGTGCTGGTCCCAACATGGGCACCGTGCCCATCATCCCTGGGTCCTCAGAGAGGCTGCATCCTTGCCGCCCCCAGGTGCTAGTTCCCATAAGATCCCATCCCCACAACTCCAAGGCCCCCACCATCCCTCCTGCCTGTCCCCTTGTCCTCCTTCCCACATCCCTGAGTGCCTGTCCCTACACAGACCCCATCCCCGTCACACACAGGTCTCCACACAGACCCCAGCCCCCTCAAGCTCAATCATCCAGGCTGTCATTCCCATAGTCCCCATGTGCCTCCTCTCCCCTCCACCTTGGGCTGATCATCACCCCTGGGAAGCAGGAGGGACCCTGTTACCTCCCATCACCACCAGCAGCAGGAGGAAGACGGAAGCCATGGTGAGCCCACTGAGCCGGTGACAGCCAGTGACTGGCAGTGGGTGACTGCCTGCATCCTGACCTTTTATAGTGCAGCCACAGGCTGTGGGGGTGGGGGAACCAAACCCCCAAGTCTCCTGAAAACAGAACAACACTGCTCCCCAGGGCTCTTCCTGCCTCACACCTCCACCACCGCAGGAAGGGGATACGGGGGGCCCCGGGGGGGGGACATGGGGGAGCTCAGCAGCCCCCAACCTGTTCAGCCTCGTCCCTTAAGGGAAGCTGCCCTTAAGTCCCCCAAAGTGTGGGGCGGGGAGGGAGTGGCCAGACCCCCGAGAGCTTCGGAGAGTCTATCCTGAGATGGGGGAGGTCTGTCCCGGGGTTTTCTTGGACCTCTCCGGGCTCTGGGGAGTCCAAGGGCCTGGGCTTAAGTGTCCGCCCGGGGTCAGTCGCAGTGTCCTCTCTCGGGTCGGTCATGGTGTCCCCTTCAGCCCATGGGCTCCATGGGACCCCGGGCTCGATCCCGATGTCTCGCTATCATGGTCCGCCCCCGCCAGGGTCA
>VWYP01012732.1:13599-42892 GCA_013400435.1 Pycnonotus jocosus | reverse complement strand
AAAGACACAAGGCAGAAAATATTAGAAAAATACTCGAATATAATTCAAAAGCAAAATACTAAAATTTTACATATATTGTACATCTTGAATATTTTTTAATCTATTTCTTGATGATGAATTAAAATTCTAATGAACCTCTTATATTCATGCCAGGCAACTATTTTTTGCCTTTTTATGTCTTATTTAAGAATTATCTTCCAGGGCCTGCATTACAGACTATATTAATGCACATCTAATTAATCTCAAATCCACTAAAAAATTAAATGTTGTGAGAGAATATGAGGAATTTGATATCAGATATCTTTAGAAAGTGTTTCCTGATAATTCTGAAAAGTAGAAAAAAGTGAAATGCAAATCTTATATCAGACAAGATAGTAAATCCATAATAATGATAATAAAAATACAATGATGGCTTTATAAAATTCACAGACAACTAGCAATTTTTATAGTAACAAGAGTAAACCATCAAGAGATAGTTAATAGGTTTATAGTAAGAATTAGTTTCATTTTTGGAGAGGAGTACAGCTGTCACTGTTTTCTAAAAAAACCTTAAATTAGCTGTTGATTAGCTTGGTAAGGCCAAAGGAAAAGCATTTATTATACATAAAGAATTGATTCATTGTCAAAGAAATAAAATTTTTGCAGTAAGATTTCTAAAACCACATAGTAGCAGATGTCATAAACCCTTGCTGATATATATTCTTTTGAGTTGAGAACTAATCCGATCCATGGATCAAGATATTAGACAAAAGAAATGAGATATATTAATTTTTCAAATGTAAGTAACCTGCCTATGTTCTGAATTACTGCAGATCCAGCAAGGCTTGAGGATGCGCCTGTCTATGGTATCTGAATCAGATCCAGCTTCTGTGCTCTTCTTGCCTACTAGAAATTACAGATATAATATTAAGAGATCTGCATTCAGCCCAAGTGATGTATTAAGATGTATAGTTATCTTTTTGTGAGGTTTTTCTTGGAGTAGTTTCTATAAGCAACTGACAAGTGCAAACCCAGATGTTAGAATACTGAGGAAATTATTTTATTGAATATAGATTTCCAGAAACATTAAATACCTCAACCCTTCTTTCATGGGCTCAGCCTCTTACTTCAGAGGGGCCCAACTCTCTCACTCATCTCATGCCAATCTTGTATGGATTTCTCATTAACATTCCACTATAAAACCATGCTTAGGTTTGAATCTCCTTGTGACTGTGTTATACAATTATTTAGCCTTGCAAAGAAAGATAAAAGTGGTACATTTAGGAGTTTTCAGAAAATGGTTTTGTAGCCTTGAGAGCCATATCTATCTTAAGGAACATCAAAATAGAGTTATTGTAGGTGATTCTTTAATTTTAATTAGACATACTAGAGAACCGTTTAGGCTATTTATACTTTCCTTCTCGGAGTTTCTCAGTTGTGGATTTCCAGTTTCCATCTGTGGCACTAACAATGCTCTGTAAATGTGAGGTCATTGAAAATATAGGACATGTGACTTACCTTTAGCTAGCCAGGTTTTAGTTACCTATTTTACAGTACTTGCCTATGTTATTTCTCAATTGAACACTGCCAGATAATCATTTCACAGGTAACTTGCACTGTATATAGTGGGTCTGCTTACTCTTCAGGGAGACCAGACAAGACTAAAGACATTACTTTTGGATAGATAAAATTAGGGGAGATTAATCTTAAGCTAGAAAATAAAACAATGCAGTTTAATTTATATCTAAACATGCTGTTATATATCTCTTTCACTAAGCCCAGACAGCATTTCTTTGTACTTGCTTTAACTCTGACAAAGTGAATGACAAAAAATGGATGTTAGCTGGCTTTGTTTCAGTACAGGGAGAAAAGCAACTAGTGGAAGGCATAGGTATTTTAAGAGAAAGTGAGAAATAGTGGCTGTTCTCTTCCCCAAAAAAAAAATCTGCTGACATATTTCTGTTGAGGTTTTAAGTCTTGTTATTAGAATTATCCTTGGCTCAGGATTCAAGGTCAAAGTGAAAACCAGAAGAGATTAGTTCATCCCCAATGAGAGAAGAAAATTATTTCCTTTCTAATGTTAATCTCAGAATAGCTACCATGCCTTAGTTACATGCAGGGTAGGGCTTTTTTCCTTGCTTTCTTTCACAGTGACTCAAATTGTTCATTTAGATTTTGAAAAGGGCAGCTTATAATGCTTGACTCTTACAACCAGCATTAGTTGTTAATTTATTTCCATACCCTGCTTACTGTACAAAAATGCTCTCCATAGCAGTTGCTTTATAATCAAATTCTTGCTACAGATTTGCCACTTAATTTGCCCCCATAATATTGCACCATCAAGTTAATGTATTGGTAAGTTTCATTGGTTGCTTAATTGCTTGCAAATAAGTATAAAATAATGTATAACAAGCAGGTGTAATATAACATGTAAATGTTTTATTATGGACAATCTAGATAGGGCTTTCTGTCAATTTTTATACTGTAAAGAAACAAAATATATAGCAATATTTTTGTGGCTTGGTTTATAACTAAAAAGATTAACTTTATAGCAAAGCTGGAATATATATATTTTTACCTTAAATATGGCCATTAAAATGTCTCTTTTCATGGGGTACTATATATAAGATCATCTTCTAAATGGAACAGCTATAAGTAAAATCTAAAATTATTTGTAAAACTTAAATAGCAAATTTGAGGCAGGATAAGAAATAACACTGTAGCTTTTAGGAAAAGAGCTATGCTTACTAAATTACTGTCATGGTGTAATTCAAGAGTTTGAGGTAGAAAATTCTTGGTATGGGAATTGAAGGTGACTATATTGTAAAATGAGCTGAATATAACTTGTTCAGAATTCCTTTTAATAAGTGGAGGAGATAATCTTGCATGTGTTTGTGCTGTGAAAGTGTTTCAGCTGTAAAAGAATCTTGTATGTTTTAAAATCACCAACCCTCAAGCCTGACAATTAGCATAACTTAGCATAACTTTCCTGTAAAATGCTCAGTGACAAAACCGCACCACATTCATACAGGAATTATTGTAGAGCCTTTTCCTGCTGTACAAACAAAGATTTTCACTGAAACGTCTGGGAAATGTTATGGCTTAGTCACGAATATGTGGGCTGTAGAACTATGGGAATGCAAATATGTATGAAGAGAAATGCAGGCAGAAGCAAATAGGCTCTGAGCCATCTGGATATGAACTGTCTTGGGCCTTCATGTCAGATACACACAAAAAAATGACATCGTGGTCAGTGTCATAAGCTGTGAGACACAGCTGGAATGAAGGGGTACTGTACTTGCTTTAGGGCCAGTGCTGTGTTAGTGCATTCACAGATAGTCCTGATTTATGTCCAACCATCTCGAAGCACAGGCAGAGCTCATTCCTGCTCAGCTGCATCCATCCGTGTGGATATCGCCTAAGAGAACTGCAGGATACCCTCAGGTCCCAAACTTTATTTGCAGGGACTTCCATTACCTTCTGTAAGTGTTGACAAATAAGGTGTACTTTCACAGTTGGTATTGAATCATTGCATTGTGCTGTGCCAGAATTTTGTAGCTGGATGGATATTTAGCTGGGTCAGCTGTGCACCGGATGAAGGATGAGGCTGCAGGAGCTGCCATTAGGTCCAATGCATATTGGATGTTCTAAGGGGAGCTCTTTTGCAGAATTCCCTTGAAGCTTTTTAAGGAATCGCCGCTCTCCAGTTGCCATGGTGCAGTGTACACCTCCCTGTAAGCACCTCCCGGGAAAGCATTTTTGACGGTAGAGGGAGCCTCGTCTTTTAACATCTGTAGCTAAAGTCAGAATTTACAGTTTTCTGTTTTATGCAGTTTTCATCACTGTTGTTTCTCAGTTCTCAGCACATGCAGTTGCTGTCATCTAATAAATATAATTTTATCTTTCTTCCTCCAAGGTAGTTTGAAAGGAACTTTTTTCTTTTATTGAATGTATTACATACAGCTCTGTGTGCCAAAGAGGCAAAGAAGACACACATTATGTTTGGAGTAGAAAACAGCAAATTTTGTGTCAGTCAGAGACCTCAGTACTAATAGTTTTGACATGATAAGGTTCAGCCTTCTGTCCTGGTGACCTTCAGTAATTAACTGGGAGTGGTCAGCTTTCAATTTTTCTTTTCTTTATGGGCAACTCACTGTTTGAGGTGATTTTGGTGAAAGCTAGTCAATATTTCTGGTGTGGTCCAAAATGTTATGGCACTGAAACTGACAAAAACTCTTTACTTTTTCTAATTTTTTACAGCAGTAGTTACACTCCACATTAATAGACTAGATTCTGGTCCCCAAAGTTTTGACCTCTGAGATTAATTTAGNTGGATGGATATTTAGCTGGGTCAGCTGTGCACCGGATGAAGGATGAGGCTGCAGGAGCTGCCATTAGGTCCAATGCATATTGGATGTTCTAAGGGGAGCTCTTTTGCAGAATTCCCTTGAAGCTTTTTAAGGAATCGCCGCTCTCCAGTTGCCATGGTGCAGTGTACACCTCCCTGTAAGCACCTCCCGGGAAAGCATTTTTGACGGTAGAGGGAGCCTCGTCTTTTAACATCTGTAGCTAAAGTCAGAAGTTACAGTTTTCTGTTTTATGCAGTTTTCATCACTGTTTCTCAGTTCTCAGTACATGCAGTTGCTGTCGTCTAATAAATATAATTTTCTCTTTCTTCCTCCAAGGTAGTTTGAAAGGAACTTTTTTCTTTTATTGAATGTATTACATACAGCTCTGTGTGCCAAAGAGGCAAAGAAGACACACATTATGTTTGGAGTAGAAAACAGCAAATTTTGTGTCAGTCAGAGACCTCAGTACTAATAGTTTTGACATGATAAGGTTCAGCCTTCTGTCCTGGTGACCTTCAGTAATTAACTGGGAGTGGTCAGCTTTCAATTTTTCTTTTCTTTATGGGTAACTCACTGTTTGAAGTGATTTTGATGAAAGCTAGTCAATATTTCTGGTGTGGTCCAAAATGTTATGGCACTGAAACTGACAAAAACTCTTTGTCTAATTTTTACAGCACTAGTTATGCTGCACATTAATAGACTAAATTCTGGTCCCCAAAATTTTGACCTTAGAGATTAATTTAGCATTTTAAACTTATTTTTATTTGTCTGTGGAACTGTGAATATTGTTTAACATAGAAAAAAAATTCCTTCTTAAATCGAAGCAGAGTATTGCAGAAATGTTTTGTAAAAGTAAGTAAAATACCTGTTTTCTATTTGCTTTTATTTTGGGGGAATTGTGGCATCCCATCCTTAACCAGAAGGAAGTATCCTAGATTTATAGATGCCATTTTCAAAAAGGAACAACAAGAGTCAGATGGGCCATAAACACTTACAAAATTTCATTACTAAATTATACACATAACAGAAATTAGTATAAGTCTGTTATAGTATATGTACACGGTGGTGGATTTTGACTAAGGGGTCAGGTGAAAGAAAAGAGGGAGAAAAAAATTTAAGAGAGGGGAGAGAGAAAAAGAAAGAGAAAGAATTAAAGAAAAAGAGAGAGAAACAAATGAGAGAGAAAGAGAGAAACAGAGGGAAAGGGCCACAGGGATCCAGCTGATGGGACGAGCACCATCCGGGCTTTGTGGAGGCACCTTTTCAAAACTAAGTTTTCCCCACCCTGGAGCTAAGTTTCCTGCTTTCTATACAAATTAGTTATCATCATCAGTTTGTTCCAGACCTCTCTGAAAATAGGTCAGAGAGTTTGTGGGGGGCTTTAGGAGTCTTGATCAGGGAATAAAGGCTACTGGGCTGTCCTTTGGCCAACAGTCCCTGCCCTCTCCTCGACCTCATTCTTGTACTTGTCTTGTGCTGTGTTGTTCTTCACTCCAGGAGCCAGAACAAGGACAATTGTCCCAGTTAAGTGCTTCCCTACCTCTGCCTGGCCCCTTCTTCAGCCACATGCTGTTCTCATTCACAGTCTGTTCTCACCAACAACCCTTGGTTGGCTCCATGGCTATCGGTGTTTGAGACATGCTTAACCCCTTATCTTCTGGGCTTCTGCAGGGGACTGTGCCACAGATGCATTGCAAGTAGTTCTTTCCAATGTGATACTCTTTGCTTCTTCCTGGAATATATAGTTTCCTTCTGGATTAGACTCATTATTTCATGTGATTGGTTTTAAGTGTCTGGTTGCTTTCTAGTAGAAGAGAGATTGATTCTTAGTGTAAGGTTGAAAATGTTCTTTCAACAGTTACACTAAAATAAAATGAGTGACAATTATTTTGCTGCTCTCCTATATCATTAAGGCTGATATCACTCAGGAAAATTGGGTTTAGTAATAACTCCATTAAGACCTTGAGGCAATTCTCTATCTATTAGGGCAACATAAGGATAACACTGTAAGATTGTATAGCCTCAATTCTAGTCAGATTATCTGATTTATTCTTTCTGTCCACAAGTTTTGTATGACAGCCAGAAAATTAAAAAGAGGTGGGTGCCAAGATTGAGAAACAATAAAGCAAAACATTTACATGTAATTCCCATATAATAGAGTTTACCTGTATTTTGCATCTGTCTATGCATTAGCTGGATGGCTGGAATGCAGTTGCCAATCAAAACAGAACTCAGGGACCCTCTGCATGTCTTTTTGGAGTGTTAAAACAAGTAAAATGTTCATTCTTCTCTCCAGCAACCAATCTTTCAAAATCCTATAACAGCACAATTACCTCCAAGACTTCTCTCTCAGATTTGGCTGAAATTGGCTAAAAGGCTAGAAAATTTATTCTTGGAAATGAATGATGGACAACATAATCACTGAAGTTTCATTTCCTTAGGTTTTATTTGCTTAGCCTGTTAATCATAAAAAAATGCACTAGAATCCCTTTTAGAAACTTACCTCTGGGTGATTACACCTTGCTCCCCTATTTTGCCTTTGTCCTGAGCTACTGATCAAAGTGCTGTCTAAGATCTAACTATGGTGACTTGGAGAGTTTTCCTTATTTAGTGTCATGGAATCATGACGGAAAATATAGTGTCATTTCCGTATTTACTGTCATAGAATCACAGAATAATTCCAGTTGGAAGGACTATCAGGAACTCTCCCAGTGTAACATTCTGCACAAAACATGGTCAACACTAGCAGGTTACTTTAGCCAGACAGATCTTAAAGACCTTCAGCAACTGAGACTGACCAACCTCTTGGGAACCTGTTCCACAGCTTGACTGTCCTCATGGTGCAATATTTTTTTTTCCTTATACCTAGTCTAAACTGCTCATTTACTTTTATACCTGTTGTCTTTCCTCCTCATACTGTGCAGCCCTCTGAAGAGCCTGACTGAAGCTCTTCACTGATCTCCTCACAGAACAAGTGCCCAGCCCCATGACTTTGTGGTGTTGCCCTGCTGAATTCACTCCAGTTCGTTAAGATCCTGTTTTGACCAGAGCAAAACTGGACACAGTGTTCTGTATGAAGCCCAGTGAGACCTGAGTGAGGAAGGGCAGTCTTTCCTCTCAGTCTGCTGGCTGTGCTGCTGCCAGTGCAGCCCAGGATATACTTGGTTGTTTTGGCTAAAAAAGGCACATTGCTGGCTCATGTCCCACTTGCTGCCCACAGGACCCCAGATCCTTTTTTGCACAGCCACTTCCCAGCCAATCAATTTCCAAACTATTCTTGCAAGGGGTTCTTCCTTCACAGGTGCTGGAATTTACATTTCTTGATTAATTTACTGGGGCTTCTGTTGGCTCAGCCCTATCTAGCTCCCTCTGAATGGCAGCTCTGTGACTAAGCGTGTTGACTTTTCCACCTCTGATTTAACTGTGATGGGTGATGGAGGGCTTTAGAACAACCCTGTTGGAGCTGTTGGTAGATGAAAAATTAGATATGAGCAGACAACATTTGCTAGCTTTCTGGAGCCCAAAGCAAAGCTCTGGCTGCTTTCTGCAGCCCAGAAAGTCAATGGCATTTTGGGCTGTAAAGCCTTTGCTGTCTCAGTGTCCTGGGGTGCAGCCTGGCAGGGGGAAAGACTTGTAGGGTTTGAGTTCTGTGACATAGTTCCCAATTTGCCCTTATCTACTTTGAGGATTTCACCTTCTTGAATCATGCCTATAAGCACAAAGGGCAGGGGGATCCTGCTGGTCCTTCTACTTTTTTATAGGTTCATTATATTTCTCAGTTTTTATGCAGTTTTATTCTTATAGAACTCTGATGTCATACTCATGAAGAAAATGTATAATGCTTATTTGAATGGTAGGGGGTACTGCATCTGGTGGAAAATCCTGCAAAGAAATCAGGACCTTCTGGTATAAGTATTGTCCTTTTAAAGTATCTAAAGTCTCATGCATTCATGAGTAAGATTTCCTGCAGTCTCTCCCTAGAATGTGCTTGATATAGACCTCTGGAATATGTTAATAATCAGAGTTTATTGTTCTGTGGTCCTGCAGTATCTGTCCATCTTATTTAAGAAAGGACTTGGATTTCTTGAATTTCTAAAGATTTAAAAAAATTCAGAAAACCAAGCACCTGCTTCTCAACAAACCAGAAACTGAATACCATTTCTATCTATGGAGATTTTCAGAAATCTCTTCTAAGTCTTATACTTCATCATTTTACTGACAGTGTTTCTTTCAAACATTCAAACTCTTTCTTGTCAGTTCTAGTGAATAAAATTCTAAAAGTGATAATTTGATTTTCCTTTATCACTATTAAACAAAGAGCTTCCTTCCACCATTTTTATTAGCTATTATTGTAAAGTGCTATGTCTGGCTGCAGAACTGTTTCTCCTGGCCATAAATTTGCCTTCCAAAGTATAAAGTGTTGCTATAGTTTGAATCCTCTGTACATTTATCTTTGTGTGTGTAGTTGCACGCATGTATGAAAGTGCTTTTAGCTGCTCCATTCTAATTTTGCTCTCAGGTTGAGAGACATTGCAGTTGTATTTGGAACCATTTTGAGAAAAGGTAAAGAAACCTAATCTTTATAAGGTTTTATGGTCCAGGTTTTATCGACCACTTTATTCTGCAGAACAGGGAGTTTAGTGGTTTTAGGTAAAAACACCTATTTGCATAGTTCTTGGCTGCCATAAAGCTTAGCTTTCTAAGTGGTTTTGCCAATTAGTCTCGAGGTACAGGTCTTTAGAGCACTCATCTTCCTGGGCAAAAACAAGCCCTTGACTGGTGTATCAGGCACATTTTCCTTTAGCTCAGATCAGAACTTTTGACACTGATCTTTAATACCAACTTAAGAAAGGAGTTGGCTTGTGCTACTTCCTTGCCACGAGGGGGAGAGTTTTCTTTTTCCCTGTTCCCTTTTCTCTTCTGCAGTGATCTTAACTACTTGAACTGAATTTTTTGCCTTGTGTTCTGATAATATTATTACGAGTGGGATACTCACACATGCCCAGAAATACACACATGAAGGGCGTCAGATGCTATGAGGTCATCATTATGTATCTCATGACAGTCTTATATCTATTGAGAAAGAATCATATGGACTAAGAAGTGATATGGTAATGTGAAATTGAATTTTCTACAAACAAAATGACAAAATACACTGAAGAAAATAAATAGGCTATCAACAGTTGTGTGTTTTGTCTGATAGCATAGTGAAAGAAAAGCAAAATATAAGGAAAATGTAGCTGAGAATATTCTAAACATTCTTTAAATGGACATAAAATCAATAATTTTAACATATATTCCCAATAGTAGAAATAAATGCCTCTGTTTGCATTCTCAGAGAAAAGAAGAAAAAGCCAACAATGTAAGCTCAGTTTCAATAGCTGTTTAACAGCAAGCACTTTTAAAGAATTATGATTTCTAGGATTCATATATTTAGCATTTATTCAGTAGCTGTTTCAAATTTCATCCATCATTTCAGAATTACATGCCAAAATCTAGGTTCTTTTAATATTTTCAATATAATAAAATTGTGACTTTGATTTTTAAAAGGGATGTCTGAAAATGCTGACAAAAATAGTAAATCTCAACTTCCAGACTCACTGTTGTGTTCTAAAGCAGTAAAAAGTCTAAACTCGTTAACTCAGGGAAATTAATAGTTTAGGTATATAGTCTGAAAAAACAGTTTAACTATTAACCTTTTGTTTAAAAGGTTTAAAATGTTTTGTTAAATGTTGAATTTTTGATCTTTTGTGGAAATATCTATTAACATGGTTCAGTGTTTAATTTAGACTGCCTATATTATTATAGCATATAAAATGCAGTACTTGTGATCGCCTTCCATGTAGAAATAAAAAATAATCAGTCAAATTAATTTGCCAGTTTTACTACATAACGGAATTTTCTAGAAGTCATCAAGACATTTGTTGAATATTTTGGTTTTTTCAAAGCCTTTTGTAAGGTTTTGCATAATATGTCTTCTTTAATGGTAGACATTCTGGAATTAAAGCTTGAATTTGTGGTATCGTAGGGCCACTCAAGACACATTGCTTTCCCATGATCCATGAGATTCTTTCCTGACTACTCTCTGGCAAAACCTTCAGAAATGTTTTCTGGCTGTGCACAAGACACTTCTACTCAGATGTCATATGGTTAATGATGACATGCAAAGAGATCATAAACAGTAATAGAAGCTGTTTTATGGATTAAATTGTTCCTAATTCCATATCTAGTTCTCTCAGCTCTGATTTAGAGTCCTTAACAAATCTGGCTAAATCAAATCAAAACATCCCTAAAAAATTATATTATTGTCAGTTCATAAATAAATCACAAAGAGCTGTGATATTCAGATGCTTTTTAAAGGTTAGATACAAATATTCTTATTTGCTGAGAAGTGAACCTTAAATTCCATCTTGACACTCTATCCACAAGAGCCCTTCCCTCAAGTGCCACCTTTATGAACATATGGAGGGATTGAAGTGAGAAGCTGTGACAGATGTTAGAAATTACAAAGTGTTTGGAAAATATTTTCCCTTTTTCTGTGATATTTTTTTTCCTGTTTTTTCCTCCTTTTCTTCCCTCCCAGCTCTCCCCTGAGCACTGTGCCCATGGGGCAGAGGCTGCCTGGTGGCTTTGCTGTGTTCCCTGAGCTCTGTAGGACTGGCTAACAGGAAAAGTGTTTTTTCAATCTTTCCAGCATATTTTTTCCTTCCTGTCAGGATACAAAATGCCCTCTGACTAGCTGGAAACCAAGATGAAACGTAAATCTGGGGAATCACTGCGTTGTTCTTTTCCACTAAGGTTCACAAAATGTAACAAAAATGTGTTACAGACACCTACTGTTCCATGAATCTTTTTCTTTGGACTTTTTAATTAGTGACTTATTTCTATTACCCCCTCTGATTTCAGTGTAGAAAGGGTGGGATTAGAAACTTACCATCAAGGCTTTTAAATCATGGGAAAAGTATTTCTGGTTTTCCTAAACAGATGAAAGACTAGCTAACATCTTACAACAAATATTAATTTTAAAAACCACTATGCTAATCAAATCAAATCAAATCAATAATATAATCAAGCCAGAAAATTAAGTTAAAAACCAAAAAGGTCAAATACATCCCAGGTTCAAATATTTTAATTATGATTGCTTTAAGCATTTTTCTTTTCTTTTTTTTTTCCTTTTTCCTTTTTTCTTTTTTCTTTTTCACTACACATAACTGTGTGCTTTGTCTGTGTGTGTAGTATTTGACAATGTGGTAGATCAGTGAAAAACCAGAAGGCATAGAAATACTTAGCAGGATAATGCTGCATTTTCATATTGTCAGGGTGATTAATGACAACTACTGTAGTTTGGTAGTAAAGTAAAAAGAGAAAATGTTGCTGCCTTTCTGAACTGATACTCTTTAGTAGACACTGTGGGAGATTGCAAGCCCAGAAATAAATTCCTCTAATAACCATGAGTGTCTTTGTCCCTGCAGGGCACTAAACAGACCAGCAAATCTCTTCACTATCTTTAAATTATTTGGCACAACAGCAATGCCAGTTCAAGTGAATCTCTTTTCTCCCATTTGGATTCACAATCCTTTGGTCAGTTCCCCAAGTCTTTCTGCATCCCATAAAACAGCATTACCTTCCACATACTAAGCAGGATAGAGCTGAATTCCAAGATGTGTTCATGGGGAGCACCCGTGAAACATGGTGATCCTGTTCACAATTGTGGCTTTTGCATCATTCTCCAATCAGTTCTGCAAAGGCACTTACACTTGTAAACAATACCTGTGCACCCTGTTCTGTTGCAAAAATGAGAGGGCAATTATCCACATCAGACAAAGGGAAGGGGATCTGTAGTTTGATGGCACATAAGTACAAGGCTTCTATAACCACCTATCTTCTGCCTCCTAATGCTGACTCTTATGACACTGTAAGTCAGAAGCAGCTCCACTGCTTTCAGTAGATTTGTACTATTGTAGAAAATAATTAATAATAATAATAATAATAATAATAATAATAAAAAGTAGAAGAAGAGCACTGGAACTCACGACTCTTGAAAGAGATAGAAATCATTTTGCAGCAAGGTTTTGTTTCAGATGTGGTCCATGCAGCAATAGTGCACAAATATACAATCTTATATGAAACCATTTATAGAAAGAGACTTAGCAGTCCGCTTTGAGTCTCCAAGTCAACTCCCACCTGGATTTGCTGTTTTTATTAAACCTCTTTTTCAAACTTGTCATCTAATGCTATAGTCAATAGTAGCAGAAGTTACAGGTGCTTAGTTTGAAATCAAGTCCACGGCATTCAGTGCAGGCAAGATGTAGCATCTTACCTGGTGAAAGAAAATAGGACCTAATCACAGTTGCCATATCCTTTTTGCTATTAACTCAATGATTCTCCAAAGCATCCTCTAAACTATCAGTATTCCTCAAAAGCAGGTACATCATAAAATAGTGTGGGAGATCAGACAGCTACAGAAGCTGAGCTGGGTAGTGCCACAGACCTCCTGGCCCGGGTGCAGCCAGGGAGAGAGAAACTCAAGGCAAGAACAAGAAGTGCAGACACCACTCTGACCACTCTGGCAAGAGAGGATGTAACAAGGACATCACTGATGCAAGAGAATGTAACAGGGACTTGATAACTAAAAAGATTCTGTTGCTAAGGGAACAGGGGCAAAGGGGTCCAAGTGGAAAACTTTGTATGGAAGTTAGAGAACTATGAATGCTGGTGATTAGTGTAATAATATGACTTTTGCTTGCACAGCATGGTCTGTGCCTTTGATCACTGCAAATAGAAAGGTAGATTACATAGCATTGAGAGTACCTGCTAGAAATGTTGAAGCAGTAATGTGGAACATGCTTACCATGATCTGAACATTGCAGAACATGTTAAGACAGAGCAGAAATGACAAATCAGCATTTGTAGTCATCCAGGGATACCTCAGTGAACTGCCTTTGAGCTCTCTGTGTACTTAGAAGGAAAATAGGGGAGACTGGAGCTGGGAATGGAATTCATGATTCAGCTCTGCCCTTTGCTGGCATAACTGGGAGCTCTGGGAGTGTGCTGTGTGTATCCTCTTCACTCTCTAGGATTCTGATAGAGACAGAGGAAGGCCACACTTTTTGTGAAGGCTGTCACAGTTGAATTCTAAGCTTTGTAGGCTTCTATAGTCTTGAATATGCTATGTCCATGAATAGAGTAGGAGAAGGTCGTATTGGAAAGAAAATAAAAAGGTCTGTGAACAACGTGTAGTTTTCTAGGACTTACCATTAGCTAAGATTTTTATATTGTATAAATTTCCAACTTTTATTAAAGTTCATGGAGTGATTATTCTCTACCTTAACTCTGAATTGTCTGGACACTAAAATGTGAAATACAGAGCAGAAGTTTTAAAAAACCCACAGTTTTAACTCTAAAATTTTCCCTCTCTCTTTTATTTGTAACTTCAAAATAACAATACTGTTTCTCACAAGACAGCCAGACAGCTAAGCTCATTCTGTTCCTCCATTTACTTTTGTTTTGTTTTGTTTTTGTTAATACTTTCATTTTTATCACCTATGTAAGTCCTGGGATGCAATCAGGGTTCCTCGCCAGTTGGGCTAAATGACAGCAGGTTGCTTGCTTTGCATTTTCAGAGGGTGCCAAGCTAAGATGCTCCAGATTCCCTATCTGTTTACAGAAAAGGAATAGCAATAGGTAATGGGGATAACTTTGTTATACACTGCCTTGGTCCTAGATAAAGAGAAGAATTAGTGAATAATGCACCACCATCATGAATGCATACTGATTTCACATATTTGGTATTTCTAAAACTGCCTGGCAGTATTCTTTCTGCTGCTGTCAGCAGTGTTTGTAAAGGAGACTTTCTGTACAAATTCAGCAAATCATCTGGTGAGCTAAACTTCACCTCCAGGTTAATGACTGCTCAACCTAGCCCTGTGTTTGCTAAAGAGAGGGACAAAGTGCAACTTCTCATTCTCCAAACAAGTAGATGAGAATGAGGATCTAGTGGCAGTTTTCAGACTCCTGAAATCAGCAGCCATGATATGGAACAGAGTGGCCTATCTCAGCTTACACTTGGCACTCAGGAGCTCTTCATCCCCTACAACAGAAATCCTTTCATCTTGTGTTTTTTACGTGTGAAATTGTTAGTGCCACGATTTGATAGTGACATCCTTTTGGGTTCATGGACTTACAGCACTGGGGCTGACTAACACTATATGTATGCTCTGTGGAGTTCATGATGACAGTAGTAGAATCATAGAATATTGAATCCAGCTCCTGACTCTGTGCTAGACATATCAAGAATCACAAGAGCATTGTTCAAATGCTTCCTGAACTCTGTCAGTCTTGGTGCTGTGACCCCTTCCCCTGGGGAGCCTGCTCCAGTGGTCAGCCACCCTCTGTGTGAAAAACCTTGTCCTGATGTCAAACCTAAACGACTTTCCCAAGTTTTCATCTGCTACCTAGTTGAATAACCTGTGGTCCAGCTGACTTCATGGTAAATGGTGGAAGCTGTAGCCACCAGCTGCTGCTGCTGGGTTATTTTTTGTGTACAAAAAGATGTAGTGTAGAAGGCTGTGCAGTGTATGTACACCCTGGAAGGGACCCAGCACCCAGCCGGGTCAGCCTTGACAGTGCTAAACAGGTTTAATCTTGCACTCCATCTGCACAAATATTTTGCAGTTAGGCTTGAATGTGGGAAGTAGATTTGTAGAGAATTCTCAAAGCCTGACAGAAGACTCACGTAGTTTGCATCTGTATGCAAACTTTGAGATAAAAAATGCTGACTTAGAAATGCCATGGAATAGGACAGACATTGTTGAGAGAGAAATGGAACTAGAAACAAGTTTCAAATTATGGCCTTGCAAGTAAAACTAGATACTTAGAGAACTAGAACTATGAAAGGTGTATTGCAGTAGGACCCACGAGGGGTAATTTTAGATGATTGGCTTTAAGGCATTAGCAGCGTTGTGTGGCAAAAGCTGATAGGCCAAAAAGGGCTTATAATGTAATTAGGAAATAATTTGGCTTCTGATTGTGATGGCATGAATTGTAATGTCTGTGCTGTCTCACCCCTTCACATGAGACTGAAAATGGAATAAAAGTTTTTAAAATGCCTCTCAGTTGCCCCATCTCTGGGTCAGAAGAAGGAATAATGACACTTGATATTAGTACTGTTTGAGGAAAGAAGGGTAGATTACTACCCCAGAGTGGCACTCAGATTCTGAGTAGGAAGACTGAGTTTTAGTCCTGGGCTTTTACTGCATCACCCTTTTCCTCCCTCAGCAGTAGAAAGCACAAGAAATCTTGGTTACAGTGATATGATAATCCTTGAATTTTAACATTTTCCCTAGTCAGCATTTTTGTATTTGAAGTATCTTTTGAAATGTAAATTATGCACTGAAGTCATCAGTGTGTACCAGGCAAAGAGTGAAAAATTGAAATAAAGCCTTTATATACGTATATATACAGGCAAGTACATATTTATGTACATTGCACATACACAGTTAAATTTTCATGGAGGTGGCTGTTAAATTACCTTGCTATTAGAAAAAAAAATATTTGAAGTTACACAGAAGATGTTAAGAAGATTTTACTTCTGACAATGAAGAATCTAACAATTAGGATTAAATATAATTTAAGAGATTCTCTTTTTAATGCTCTTGATATTATAACTAATATAAATGGTGTGTTGTGTGTGATTTCCACTAATGTGCAGCTCCTTCTGTCATGCGGTTTTCTACTGAGACATATTTATAGTAAGTAGAATAAATTAATTACAGAACCTTGTAATACAAGGTTGTAATTCCATCTAGTAAAAACCCCTGAAGTGGAACCTTGAGATGTTTGCTATGTAAGGGAAGCAAAGCATAGGTAAGTAGACTTTGCTGGTGTGTCAAAGCTTTTCCCTAGGGCTAATGTCCAAAAATAAGAAAGATTGTTTTATTCTTCAACAGCTTGTTTTACCGGGCTTTTTTTGGCTAGCACAGAAAGGAGTTGGATTCCATCTACCTTTCATCTCCTTCCCTTTCTTTTGTGTGCATTTGTCTCCAAATGAGCAGCATGTTTTTTTTCCACACTAATTTCAAGCAAGCTAAACACCTGCTTGGCTATTTTTTTAAGTAGGTAGAGCCATAAGTTTTGAATTTTAAACACATTTTTTAAAAAATCTCAGTGTACTTATTTGACCTGGTACTGTTAAAGGAACAACAAAAGTAAGATTTCTTAAAAAAAATACAAGGAAGATCTTGGTGTGAGTGCATTGTTTTTATCTGTATTTACAGAGCACATTGTGCTTACTCAGCTATTTCTTTCCTCTACAGTTAAGCACCACTTTCATGACAATTTCTGTCCATTCTGTATTGCAGAAGCCCTGTTAGGATCAGTACAGTTCTTTGCTGCTGCTGGAATGTTCCTGTGACAGTCACTCGATTCACCTGGGACTGAATAAGACATAATCAGGGCCCAGAGAACTAAAAAAAAATACCTTACTACAGCTTGATAGAAAACAACTGTTCTTCCCTAGTTAAACAACTTAGCAAGTCCTTTCCCACGGCGATTTGGGAGAAATTAGCTGAATGAGAATGCTGTATTGATCCCCAGGAGCTGGCAGAGGACTGGGAGTCTTTTTTTAAACTACTCCAGGGGTTTTCTTTTTGTAGAAATCAAGCTAGCTGTCATCTTGTAAATGGAACGGTATAGCCCTCCCCCTTTCAGAAAGGGAAAGTTGCTTAAGTTTAAAGAGCTTTTCTGTCATTACTTTATCCTGCAGGGACTATTGCTTTGTGTTTCCTAGTTACAGGAGGAAGGGGATGAAGTATCTGTGGAGAACCAATTGCAAAAGCATCCATTGCAGTTAGCTTCTTACTCTGGCAAGCAAGGAGGGATTTTCAAGACTTTCTTTAGTGCTGGAGACAAGGCACAAAATCTTTTTGTGAAAATCAGAGTCAGTGCTTTTTTTTGTACTGATAAAAAAAGGTTGTTCCCTGGAGCTGCAGTTCTGCAAATTCTAAGCAAAATGTAATGATAATTTGAAATTGTTGGTTATTTGTCCAAGCAGAATAAGAAACAGAAATGATTCTCTTGCAGCTGTGACAGGTCATGGGCCATGACTGGGATTGGAGTGTCAGGTTTCTCTTCCAGAGAGACACTGCCATTTCTTTTTGGTTCCTGCTTAAATTGCCATTTCTCTCTAACTTATGTATCTGGCAAGCAGATTTGAAGAGTTGGAGAAAAAATGTGTTGCTAGGCTGGAAATCCCTGAGGTGCCAGCCACAAGATAAGGTGGGAAATATAATCAATAAGGACAGGGAATTGAAGCTTCTTCAGTCCCTGTTGTAAATCTGCACTTCATAGTTGTACCTGATTGCTCTTAAGAGCATCTCATTTTTTCCTGTTAAAACTGAATTGTTTGTTGTGCTAAATATTAATAGTCATAGAAAACATACTTCTTGCTAACAAAGAGGATCAGTATTGAAAGAAAAAAAAAATATATTAATCAAGCACAAATTTTGCCTGCCCCTTCTTCTCTTATGTGTTGTTTACAGTCTTCCTCCAGATTCTTACCTCCTTCAATTTTTTTTTTCTTGTAAATTTAATGAAACAGTAAATGTTGTCACAGTCCAAACTACAGCTATTTATTTTGCTTTGAGGAAAAATGCAAACCTGCTTGGAAGATTTATTTCCAGATTCAAAACTCCTTGATTTTATGGGCAAATTAAAACATCTACATTAAGGTCAACATAAGCCCGTGTTACATAACAGTTAAAATTCTCATTGTGAATCCGGGACAGTTTTCCTAGAAAGAGTTCTCAGGGTTTTTTTTATGACACAAAAATTCTGCAGCTCCCAGAGGCTGCAGTTGCAGAAAGAAATAGGCCAAATATACATAATTCAATTTTTTTTTCTGGACTTAATGTCTCATAGTGCCTGATTAATGCTTTTGTATGACACAATGGGATGATAAAGGCCGTAATACTCTCATTGCTGTAAACACGCCTATGAAGTCATTATGTGCCAATTAACATGACTGTGTGTGCATGTTTAAAAGGTGGGCAGCTCCACCATGCTGCTCAACTCTGTGCTAATAAAGCCCCCATGGCTCTATTCTGTGATATAATACCGAAAAGATTTATAGCTGTGAGTTTTCATACCAAAGTGGGTCTCTCTAAAACATCAAAATATGAGTTACGAAAAATTCACTTTGTGAAATATGTAAAATGAATATTCTGCAAAGATTTGTGCATTACTTTGCTTTGGTTAGTTTATCTACAGAGAAGTAAAATATGCCTTATTAAATACTAGGTCACAGTAGCAGTGGCAAAATATGGGCATTTTAATCAAGTCTGTTTTAATATACCTGACAGTTCAATTAACAGGTATTAACTAAAAATATCTCTAGTGGGACACTTAATAACTAAAAGTTAATTGTAACTGCTTTGAAATCTCATCTTTTTCTCTTCATAATTTGTTATGCCTAAAATCTAACTATAGTTCTTCAGGATCATAATTGCACATTATTCTGTAAGAAAGTAAAAGTTATTATACTCAAACCAGAGGAGAATAGAGCATGTTAATTATATTATTAAACAGAGCTCTAATATCTCAATATAAACTTTAAATGAATAAGTAAATAAACTTATAGTTATGAAAAATTTAAAGGCTGCTAATCTAAATATACATATATTCTACTAATCACTTTCTTTACTGAGAGTGAATAGAGATTGCTAAACTGAACATGCCAGTTTTAAATTAGGCTTATTTTTAAGTCCCATTTTGAAGCTTTTATTCTGTGAATTCTTATTGTCCAGTGGGACTGACATATGGACTTTATGAAAGATCAGAGCCTCATAGATATGTGAACTTCTTTTCTCTGATAACAGGTTATGTCTGTTCAGCTTCTATTGATTCTTGCTGTATTGCTGTATCCCCAAAGACTAGATTTCTGGTTAGCTTCTGTGTTCTAAAAGAAAACAAAACAAAAAACGGTGTTTGAGGTAGGAGATAACTGAAGACAGAAACTACATTAAACTTACCTGTTACAGTCTTAATCTGCATAACCTTAGAGGCTGTTTCAATTATATTCTGGTTTTTTTCTCCTGATTACTGAAGGACAGGATGTGCAATGCAAACCCTCCACTGCCCAGAAAGATTTATGAAGGCCTTTGCAGTGGTAGCTGACCATGTAGCATTGTACAAAGTTGGCCTCTAGCATCATCTCAGCAACAATTTCTTTGAACTTATACCTTGTTTGCATAATTTGAACTACTTTCAAAAATATTTTATTCTTTGAGATCAGTGATGAACAGACGCTTCATGTATTGATGATGTATTTGAGATTCTTTACTAGACCCAGAATCACAGAATATCCTGAGCTGAAAGGGGCCCCAAGGATCATTGAGCCCAACTCCTGGGCCTGCACAGGGCAGCTCTAGAGTCACACCCTGTGCCTGAGAGTTGTGCAAACACTCCTTGAGCTCTGTCAGGCTGCTGCTGTGCCCACTGCTCTGGGGAGCTGTTCCACAGCCCTACCTCCCTCAGGGTGAAGAACCTTTTCCTGATACCCACCCTAAACCTCCCCTGTACTGGACAGCCACAGTTTATGCTTCTGAGAGTCACCTCCAGGACCCATAATTGTTTGCTGGAAGTTATTCCACCCAGTCTTTAGAAACTTTCCCAACTGATTTGGATCAAGTGATAAAATGATTGCTTCTCTACTGCATGTTAGAATAGAGATAACAACCTTCTGATACCAGCCCTTGTAGGCATCTGTACATTGTTTAAATTCTCCATATTGCAATCATATGCATTAGCCAAATTGTCTTTTGCTATTTATTCATGAAGAACTTCTAGCTTGATAAATTTTACTTGACAGTATTGAAGATCTTTTGTTATTCACAAGATTAATATATATGTAATATTGTGAACATTTTTTTTTGTAAATTAGTGTGTATAATTAGGGTATTTATATATATGGAGAAAATATATTTGTATATATGCATGTTTTTATATATAACATGCCACTTTCTTTTTTTTTTTAGGTTTTAGGTGGTAGTAGTTGCCATTGTTATGGCAACCTTTACTATTCAACTGCTTTTCCACAAAATGCATTGTGTTTTTCCTGTTTATCCTGGACATTGCAAATACTTTTTTTTTTTTTTTTTCACAGTAAATCATTACTCACAGAGGTTAAAGGTAAAAAGCAACCTTTCAAATGCCACTACTGTGAAAATACGTGTTAATTCTAATGATAGGGGAAAATATGCTTTCTGAGTAGAGTATAGATTTTTGTTTGTTTTCTACTGTACTAACAGGTGTCAGAATTAAGATATTTTTTGTTAAACACAGAAAAGGTACTGTAATGTGTTTAATCTAAACAGGCTCTTTCTGACTCACAAATATTTTCTCCTTGATAGCAGTATGATGAACACTTTCCTCTATCAATACAGTTTTCTCTGCTTTTCCATTCTTTAAGTCATGTGAGTCATCAACATTTTAGTTTCAGAAAAAACAGAGCTGTTTACTATATGCTACTCTTACAATAAGACCTAGGAATTGTTACTTGGACCTAGGTTTCCTGTCTCAAATGAGTTTTCCAAATTAAAAGAGGTTTTAAGTGAATTTTTATTGTAAACTTAAAAAATAACAAGCAAAGAAAAAAAACCCCACAACAATCACTTATTAGAAAGGTTTTTAACTGACTGAAAAGCTGTAAAAAATAAAAAATACCTAGTGCCAATACAAGCATCAGCACTTTAAGAAGATAATGCTAAGTGCTCTGTTATTACTATGATTTTTGGTAAAAAAAGGACATCTAATTTTCCAGTATATATTTCTGTACACATCTACCACACCTTAAACAGGATAAATAACATCTTTCAGGCTCAGGGAGTCAACAGCCAGCATTAACTGGTATCATCCATTTCCTGTTATTCTTCTTGCTCTAAAGCCACCATTGTAGGGGGATTTCAGGATAAGCAGTGGAAATGTAAAATTGAACAGGGCAATTTTGCAGGATAAAACATGTTATTACAGGTTGAACTAAGAACTCTGTCATTGGAAATCATGGGATTTAGGCACTTCATGGTAATTACAGGGGACTACTGAGGGGGCATCCTGTAACATATACTTTGCACTACACATATTTATGCTCTATGCCACAAATTCACTGAAATTATTTTTTTATTTATGAATTACGATGGTAATTTGGGGAATTTCTGAGAACTGGTTTCCTCAAATTGGATATGATATTCCAGCTCTCTGTAGATCTGGGTCTTGCACCTGTCTCTGTGTACAGGCTGTGGAAACTATCATTGAGCCTTGTCCCAGATGAGATCTAAGCTGCAGAAGAACCTGGGAAGCAGAATGGGCTGCTGGATTTCACTGGTATTGCCTTAGGATCTGTCTGTGAGTGTTTTGTTTGGGTTGGGACCAGCTGTGCTCTGTCTCACACCAAAGAGTGCTCTGCATTTAGTTCAGGTGAAACCCAGGTGGAAGAGGCTCTCTCCAGGAGCCTGTCCAGTGTGCTCCAGCAGCTCATGGACACTTGGTCAGTGGGATGTGAGTAGAGCTGGGCAGTCCAGGCAGCCTAACACCCCTTAGCAGGACATGTGTCCTCTGTGCTGGCTGCCCCACCTGCCAGCCACCACCCTGTAGTCACAGGAACTGGGACACTGAAGGACAGTACTTGCTCTGATGCCTTGGGAAAGCTGACCTGAAACAGAGACTGGACAGAGCTGGAAAATAAAGTAGATATTTATTGAAAGGCCTCCAGGATCCACCTTGGGCAGGATAGGAACCTGACTAAGGCTACACCCAGGGTGGACTAAGAATGGTCACAAAAATGGCTGACTGGTCACTAGATTTTACATTTTTATAAGTCTAAGTCCGTTTGCATATTGGGGTTTAATTGTCAGATTACACCTTCAGGTTGTGAGGTCCCATCCTTCTTGTTCCTCCCTTCATGTTCACCATTGTTTGTGCTTCTGGGCCTAAAAGTTGTCCTTGGTCTTCAGAAGGAAAAGGATTTGTTTTGTCTACCTACTCTGTGAAAAGATCTCCCTGGCACTGAATATGAGGCTTAGAACTGTGCCCTTAGGCAGCACAGAATCTGAAAAACATGAAAGATAAAGCTTAAGGCGTCATCTCAGTGTGTTGTGTAAAGAGCAGCACACAGGCCATTTGAGGCTTCCAGCTCTGGAGAGCTCCAGAAGGGATGTTGGAGAGTGTCAAGACAGCAAGGCTGGGGCAAGGAGCTGCAAGCAGGGACCTCTCCCAAAGTTCCCACAACACCTGAAAGAGGACAGCAAAGCTGGCCCTGGCTGCTGTGGACAGACTTAGAGAGTAGCCCAGGTCAAAGTCTGAGTTTAAAAATGGGCCTGAAGCCCTGAGCAGAAACCCCAGCTGAGGTTTCTCACAGTCATTTCTCACTAAAGACCGCTGACAGCTCATGCTGCTGTGCCACATCAGAACTGGCCTTAAGCAGGTCAGAGCCCCTGGGGTGGGGAAAGGAGGAGAGCATCACCCTGCAGTCAGAAGTTAATGTGATTTTTCACTCATATTTAATTTTATCAGATGGATGCAAGCATGGGGTGGGTAATGCTAACACGCTGCTGGAAGTGCAGTGTGCACTGTCACCTTTGTGAGGATGAAATGTGCATAAGACCCTTCACATGCAGGCAGAAATACTGGTTTGGATTTCCATAAAATTGAGCCACTCTTTGTTCCCCGTAAAATTTTTGCTCTGAGGTTTCTTTAACATGCTTTTGATGGTTACACTTCAGAAAGTTATGAAATTTGTGGTTTTATTACCAATTGCATGGATATCTTTAAGGTACAAGAGAGTTGTAAGATATGCTACTCCTTCACCTAGGTAACATTTAATCAAGCATTTCTTTATTGTCTCTAGGGAAAAGTTGCTACCTACACTTAATCCAGATGTTGAAGCAAAGTTCTCTAAAATACATGATTGCATCTCTGTTCTGATGAAGGAAAACTCTGTACGAAATAAAGAACTGGAATTTTGAAGTTCATATGCCTAATAAATAGTTTTAGTTAGTGTAGAAGAATGTATGTTTTAAAATTATATGGAGTGTTTCTATTTAAACTATTGATGCACATCCTCCATTAGAATCCAATACATTTTCTGTATAATTATTAATTGTAAGTGGTTATTAAGTTTATTGCTCTCTCACGTATAATAAAAATGGATTTGTATATGCCTAAAACCCAACAATGACTGACATGACCTTGCTTTTTCTTAGCCAATTTAGTTGCCATTTTCTTTGATAGAGATGGGCACTGATTTGTATGATATCAGTAACTAGGGCAAGAAGAATAATGCAATCAATACAATTCAAGATATCAAAATATTTGTAATGTAATTGTAATATAGAATGTTTGCAATTTATGTCATGCTGCAGAACCTACTTTCTGGGTAGGGAAGAGAAGATAAATTAAATTTTAAATTGATGGATGGTGTTGCTATGGTTGTTTTGTTTTCAATTCATTATTTATTTGGTATTTTATGGGTGAAAGACAGGCTGCAAAGGTGTGAATAGAATATGTAGAGCTAAGTGTTGTCCCAAAATGGACCCACAGTAAAACCTGAGATCAAGATCAAGATATAGCAGTGTCTAAAATGAGATAATCACTTTGAGTTCAAATGTAGACAAGATATAGAAATTAAATATAAATTAAGAACCCACATGAATTCTGTGAAGTCAAATGAAAACATCAAAACCTCTGAAGATAGGTTAGCTCTTTCTTTAAACAATTTGTTTGTAGAGGTTGCTTGACTAAAACATAATTTCTTATTTTGTTATCTGTAAGAATTGCCTTAAATAGTAAAGTTAATGCTCTCACATTCTAATGCATAATTATTTATACTGCTTTGATGTTTTCTGTATTTTTTACAAGGTGCTAATTGTGCTGAATCAAGCTGACAAAACTGCAAAATTTGTGGGTTAATATTAGCATAATCCTACAATACCTTGTTTAGCAGCAGCATAGAAATGAAGTTTACGGAATGTTTTTCCCAATAGGAAGAATAAAACGCATGGTTCTTACAATAACAATTTCCATTAGATAAATAATGTCTATTAGGAAATTGTATAAATAATAGTGTTCTTTTTCTTGTGGGTCAATTGACTGGGAAGTTTTGCTGAACCAGAATCTAACATAAAAGAGGGTTTCATAGTTTATCAAGGAATGTCATCAAAATATCTAGGAATTAATCAGGTTAAATAAATTAATAAAAACATAGATGCAAAATTAAGATTTGGTTTGCAACAACAAACCTATAGCCTTTTGTACCTCGTCTTATGTTTGTGTCTTTCCTGTTTTCAAAGGTCTTTCCTTTCACCTTTGCCCAGCTTCTTGAAAGCACCAGTCTTGTGACACAGAACATCAATTGCAATCCCATTATATAGTTTAGAGTTCCACTGACAGTACATCCAAATTGGCATTTGCAAATCTCTGTGCAATATCATGTACAATGCTACCAAAAATACTAAATTTTACTCATAGAAGATCAGGTCCAAGTCTTCAGAAGAGAGGAAGGAAGGAAACAACCAGCATTTTTATGACTTAATGTAAATTGTGCTGTGTGTATACCCCAGCAGCTGTCTTTGGTTGCTTTTTTCTTTCTTGCTCTCTGGAGGCAAAATAAATCCATTATATACTAATATGATAAAATGAAATTACTCCCACAAGCCACTGCTTAACATGGTCCCTGCTGGAGTGTTGGTACATCTGTGAAAAAATTGGGCCAGTGTGACAGTTGTTTTTTGCTTATCAACCCAGACATGTTTAAGGTAGAGGAATAAAGCTGCCTTATTGTCTCAGAGCTCATGTACAATGCTTGTGTGCTTTGTAACATGTGCAAATTGTACATTCTCATCCAGAACCCCCTGCTTGGCTTCAGGGTGTCTCTTTGCACCTTCTTATTGAGGATGTGCTAAGAAAACCAGAGAGAAGGACACATCAGAAAAGAAATGGTGCCCAGATTTCAGACACTATCCTCTATCAGTGGCCACCCATAAGCCACTATTTTGGCTTGTACCTGTCAGAGGGAAAGGGTTTGAGCAGGTGAAGACACAGAGGAGTGGCTGCTCTGGGGTGTTTTAGCTCAGGGACTCATCTCTGATGGCAAACAAGGGTGGATTCCTAGGCAAGGGTGTACAAGGCCTTTAATTTTCCTCTGCTCCAAATTGTGTGCTTGAGGATTCCTGAGGCAGACATGCACTTTCTGAGTGTTCCTAATCCTCAGAGCACTGCTCTTTAACAAATTTATTCTCCATTCTGCTGTGCCAAGGCTTCAGCAATTTAGCTGTTCAGTTGGTAGTTAATTAGGCTTCTGCTTTTGTGAGTTTTGAACTTGCCACCTGGTAATAGGATAGTGCCTGGTAAAGCAAGCAAACAAACAAAGAAAAACCTCTTTGTTTTTAAAGTTTAAAAAGCTGTTAGAAATAGTATGGTGTGTAAGCAGATACAATACAGAGATTCAGCAAGGGAAGCTCTCACTCAGGCATACTCAGGAGAGGTGTCCCATAAATTCCCAGAGCAGGAAGCTGCTTGATGATGTTCAAACCGACCCACACCTGCCACTGCAGCAAAAATTACATTTTCTCTTATCAATGTAACAGTATTTAGGGATTTCATCACTGCAAGAGCCTTGAATTTTATTCGCTTGGCCTGTTGATAAAGTCTCTCTGATTTTTAATAATGTTTTATATTGGTTCATACTTCTACTGAGAGTAACAAGGCTTTTTTAGACATGAAAAATAAGCACTAGAAACTTTTAAGCTTTAAATATCTTTATATTTATATAAAGATATCATAGTTATATGATATCTTTATATAAATATCAGCATATCTTCTTGTTGCAACTTTTTGTTGTTGTTTTGTACAATTGTTATTTCCCAGAGCAAAAGGGGGAGGAAGAATGTAGAATGATGGGAGATTAAGTTTACAAGTTCTGGAATGCAAATTCAACGATAGTAATATCAACACCTACTGAATTTTTTACATTGAAGCTTCTGATAAGCTTCCCATGCTGAGAAGAGCAATTTTGCTTTGTGAGGAGCAGGAGGAAAGATGTTTTAATGTAGTGTACAAAATGAGAGATGGTTCTGTGATTCTGGGCCAAAAGAAATGGAATTTTAATTTTGTTTTCTGTGTGATTTTTTTAAAGTAATTTTTTTCCCTTTTAGCTCTAAGGTAGTTATAAAAAACCCCTACAATCCTGTATAATGTGCCTTTCAATTATGATTTGACTAATTTTGAACAATAAAATTTGATAAACATGATAAATTATCACAGTCCTTTTAATAAATAAGTTAGATGAGTGACTACAATATTTAATCAGGTCAATGCTTATATTTTCACCTAAAAATGAAAAATCATCAGTAAAATGGAAAAGGCTATCTGTATTCCCTCATAGTAATGTCATTTTGTTTGGTGAATTAAACTCCTTAACATTCAAGTAATTGTATAGTTTGCCCATACAAAACCAGATTATCTCCTAGAGAAATAATTGAGCATCTTTGTTTTTATCCTTTAAGTACACCCTAAAATCTATTATAATCCTGTAAAGAAGGATTATTAAACTAAACAACAGTAGCACATTTAATGATGATCTTCTAACAAATCATTCTGGCTAATCTCTGATTAGTGATTACATTTCCACACCAATCTAACACATGAGATAACTGAATTTCTCCAAGATGTAGGCTATGTGCAAACCCCCCTTTTAATCTTTTTTATAATCTGTCTTCATTTCATTTCTTTAGTATTTGGCAGTGGCCAAGTCAAACAGTTCTTGAAGCAGAAGATCAATCAGTCACTGTAGACAAAAACAGGTCAGATCTTCCCGAAGTGCTGGAAGTACTTTTCTGGTCTTTTTGTAGTGAACTGTAGACTTCAGACATGATAATAATAGTTTTCATCCTTGTTTATTGTTGAAAACCCTATTTTTTTAATGTTCTCTTTTTTCTTTTTTCCAATCATCCTTTTATTTCAGGACTTTTTTATTTGTTTGCATAGTTATCATTATAAAATACTCAAAGTGAAACATAGGGAAAAGGTTTTGTTAAAGAGTACCTTTGCACAATGCAAGTGGAAAATAACTTGAAGACCATTGCATTTTCTTCCAAAGGATTTTAAAATTGATAAAACACTGATTTGTGGTGCATTTGCTTAGTAATAATTTCGCTAAGGTACTGCCATATTGCTATTTGATATAACTGTTAAAAATGCTAGTATATTATACCACCAATATTATACTGTTTAAACCTGAGACATCTAACATTATTCTCTTTTTTATTTTTCTGTAGTCAAAAAATAAAGTATAAATAGATTGTTATTTCATCTCCTTTTATACTTGCAGACGGTTTGACAAATCTTTGGAAAAGTGGCAGATTTTTCATTCTGACATGAAGAGATTTAATCATTGGCTAAGTGAAACTGAAGAGAAGCTGTCAAGAGCACAGATAGAGGCTGGAGACGTGGGGCTTGTGAAAACCAAGCAATTTATCCAGGTATGATTTGATTAGCCTATATCCTGTTTTTCTGTAGGGTTTAAGAAAAAGTCAGGTCTGGGTAATATGTATAGTTTTGCAGTTCATTTAAGGAGGATTTTTAGTGTTCAGTGGACAGTGGAAGTTTTGTTCAGATGTGTCTGTTCTGTTTATCTAAGAATTTTCACTAGCTTGTTGTAAGATACATTTTTAAACTAAATAAGATATGGGATGACATAGTATATTGTCATATTTTCTTAGTTACATATTTCTTTGGTCTTTAATTAAAGTGCTCATAAATTTCTCTTTGGTATTTATGGCCAGCAGGAGTATCAGACTTACTTTTTAATTCTTGTGGAAGAAAAGTGATTAGCCACTGAGCTGTACAAGAGATATTCCATGAATGATGCCTTGCAAGTGTTGCTTATTTTGCCTGTTTCATGTTTTAATCAAAGGACCTGGAGGATGCTTTTATTTGTGAAATGCAGTGTGACAGAATAGCCACTTAGTTGCTATGTGTCCAGTTCCAATTTGTATGCTTTTCATCTTGCAGGCTCTTTGAGCATCATAAGGAAAATAATAACTCTAGTTTCTTGGTAGTTTATTTCATTTCCCTCTTATGTGATTCAAATGGTAATGGGTATGAAGAATTAATTCCAAACTGATGTTTTGGAAGTAGATCGTTTCAGCTGAATAACTTGACCAAACTCTGGATTCATGTCATAAATTACTACTCGTGCATAAGAAAAAAGTGCTGTTAAAGTAATTGGTACTTGTACATTTGAATTGTTGGATTGAATTACTTGATTTCAGGTTGAAAGAAGTTAGGTCTGTCTAACATTAAAGCCAGAGGGTTTTTGGTTTTTTTGATTGCAACACTAACCTACTGCTTGGCCTACAGTTAAAAAAATAAATCGTGTCATTTGAATTTTCATATTTCAAGTCAACTTTTAAAAGATTTACATTGTTATTTCTTGACTGTAAAACTGCAGAACTGAAAAGGAAACAAAATTGTATGGTGCAAGTACATTAAAAAAAAAAGATACAACTGTTAAGTAATGCACTTAGCTGAAACAGTGAAAATAGCAATTTTTTTTCTGCACATTACTTTCAATGCTTTGAATACTGAAGAAAGGTGTCCAAGATCTGATTTAGAAAATAGAATATCATCAAGGAAGTAAAGATCATTTTGATGCATGTGTATGAGGTAGAAGAGCTTATGTGTATGTTTTCTGAAACTTCAACTCCCTTTCTCTGAACCTTTAACTCCCTTTCTCTGTCCCACCATTTGAAAAACATACACATTACTAAAGTAAGATGTGTATCTAGGTAGACACAAAGGTGTTACAAAGCCTTACCCATTCTTTGCTTTGCCTGTACACCATCACCTTTTTTGGCACTATTCTTGGATTCTCAAACAGCTTCAAGTGAGGTTTACCAAAAAAAAAAACCAAAAAA
>VWYP01012732.1:0-13568 GCA_013400435.1 Pycnonotus jocosus | reverse complement strand
AAAAAAAAAAAAAAAAAAAAAAAAAGCTTGTCTCATTTTTTTCTAATCCCTTGCTAAATCAACATTTTCCCTGGGAGCAGCTCGATTTTTGAGAGTGCCTGGATGAAGGTAAGATGTATTATAGATGCTACAAATGCTCTGGGTGTGTGGCACATTTCAAAGTCTCAGCAGATTAGAAGCATTATTTTCTTATCATCATTAAGAGATTCTACCTAAACTGAACATGACATTGAAAGACCCTGAGGTAATGTCTTGTCATGCAGAAACTTTAATTTCTGTGCAAAAGACTGCTTCTGTTTTACATTTCCCTTTGACCTAGCCTCCTTTCCATTTGTTATCCATTTATTACTTTCTTATGCAACATATGAGAACATTTTGAATAAATGTTTGCAGAGTGTTCTTTTCTTTTTGCCATCCATCAAGCCTTTTCTTTCTTCCCTTCTCTCTTGTGTTAGAAATCCCATGAACTCACGAATTTGTCACTTACAAATTTTGTTTAGTTCAGTACAGCAGACAAAAGTACCTTTCTAATGAAAATTCAAGTGATGCAAAAATATTCCAACTAACCTCAAGAATGCAGATCCAATGTTAGTTAACATTTATTTGTGACAGAATGCTAAGTCTGAAGTTGCACTGTTTCCATTCTTTTCATTGCTTCTTTATTTTGCTGGATCTTGTTGCAAAAATGTTAGGCTTCTGTGAAGCTGACTGAAGAGATCATTAGAATTTCCATTAGGAAACAGTTAAAACAGCTGAGCATTCTGATTTACTAGAGTAGCAACTTGTTTTATTAATGAGATCATGCTGCTTAGTGAACCATATTCAGAATTAACAGGATTTGTTTGAAAATGCAATACAAGCAAATGAATAGTCTGGTACTCAAGAAGGAACTGTTTTAGAAAAAGAAAAATATACAAAACCTTCAGATGTGTAATACTATTTCTGAGTAGGACTACTTTGGAAAAATAAAAATTAATGTGTTCATTATTATTCAATAAATACATAGAGTCAAATGCTTATACAAAATGAAATTGTCAACAGTATGATTAGATGATTATGTTAATAGAGGTTAAAATGTAATTACATTTTTCAGGTGTATTTGGGGAGGGCAGGTGTGTTCATCTTTGCTGCATAATGGCATGGTATTAAACAACATTATGAATTATAAATAATGTGAATGAAGTCTAAGAATAGTTTCATTTCAGGTCATGAACTCTTAGATATTCTTATTGTGAATTTTTCACTAGACTTTCCGAGATCAGAACTTATGGTGCTGAGAAGAAATACCACATTTCAGTTTTTAAGAAATTGTAATTGATGTATTTTATGATTAAGAGACACAAGATTAAAAAGGATGTTTCATGGATAGCACATCATGTAATCCCTTTGAAATGTATCGAGCTCCATCTTCAAAGTAATTAAGGGTGTTTTTTTCTCTCATTATTGTGACAGAGAGGTTTTTCTGTCTCTTTACTCCTTCGTGCTGGCAACTGTAACTTCTTCAGCTACCTGCACTTCCACTTGGTTTATTTATTTTGGTGCCAGGACTGAGCTGTAGTTCATTTTTATCTGCTCCTTGATGTTTATCCCCTTCTGTTCTTACAGGCTGCAGTCATTTTCCCTATCAGACCATGCTCAGTACGCTAAAGCCACAGTTTTCTAATCTGCTTTCACATGGTAGCCAGACAACTTGTCTATCTCCTGTTCTTATTTCTCTTTCTGGAACATGAGATCTCAAAATAGCACACTATTACCCAAACTGAAATACCATCTGTATCATCAAGGTAGCTCAGGTGCTGTATTTTGTGGTTGCATCTTACCATGATGAATGCTAGAATAGAATTTTCAGTCATCTATTTAAACTTTCTTATTTCATTTTCTTCTCTTGTGATCTACCTTGCAGACCTGATCTACATTTTGTTCCATATGAGGAAAAAAACAAAACAAAACAAAAAAACCAAAACAACAACAACAACAACAAAAAACCAAAAAACAACCAGCAAAACCACCATGTTATACTGGAAACTAGTGCTAGATTAATATGCAGCAAATGAGCAATCAAGGATTAGAACTGGGGTTTAAGGGGGATTGTTGTGTCACAGGTAAATGGTAAAACACTCCAAAAAGTGGAATTCTACAATAGTTTCAGAACTGGGCTGTGAAGTTACGTACCTGAATCATTACTTGAGAATTTAAAAATATTATTTTAATTTTAAAAATATAGTAATTTCTGAATATTTGTTCTTTGCATTGGTTTTAAAAATTGCACAATGGTCTATATTTAGTGTCCAATTGTGGGTTGCAAGTTTAACTTAATTTTGTTATTTTAAGTGATGCTGTTTCAATAGCAAAATTATGAACTTCTGGGTCTGAATTTTGAAGAAATTACATTGTATTCATGATGTTCATTTATTGTGACAGGTCAGTGATGAGTACTTTAATTTTCATAATTTCATTTTTTCGGAAATATTCCTATTATATCATTATTAATTTCTCAAGGTTTTGGCGGTATTTTTTGGTGTTTTTGGGGTTTTTTTGGGTTTTTGTTTTGTTTTGTTTTTCATTTACTGGCATAAATAGCAAGGGTATTAAGGTCTCAGAAGACCTTAAATATTGATGAGAGGCCTTATTATTTATACTCAGCCTTCTGCAGATACCTTGGATGTAGAAATTGCTCTGTAAATTACAGATCTCCAACTGCTCATACATTGAGCTGTCCAGCATTTACATTTTTGAGTACTTGTCCCTGCTTGCAAAAGCCTTGTGAGTGCCTCATGCCTTCTCTAGACCTCCTTTCTGCTGCACCATGCTGTCAGGAGCATCACATTTTTGCCTTGTAGATGTTTAAAGCAAGAACATATCAGGAATTCAGACTTCAGTGCTGAAAGTCATGGTCATGCTAATAATTTCTCTCTTTTATATCTAAATTGAATTATATGGATGTTGATGATTTAACAACCACCAAATTTAGACAGTTCTTTCTGGAATAGAGCACAAATGCAATCAGAGTAGAGAGGAGAAAAAAAGCGTTCCAGTGCTCAAGGCCACGCATTTTCTACCATGAAAGCACAGTGGTGGGTGGATAGATTGCTCTGTTTTGCCCCAAATATAAATATTGTAAAAATACTTTAATATACATAATGACTTTGGCTTTCATATGTTAGATATCATATTTTTACATTTATTTCCTGCTTTACTGAGTGATAAAGGTTATTCCAATAATTTCTGATTCTCCCTATTCCAGTTTGGATTCAAACAGTTCAATTGTGTTCCACCTGCTTCAATTTTGACTTGTGTTTTTTGGTGATGAGAGATATTGTCAGAAAACTTGTAGAACTGTAACAAAACACTTGGGTCAAAGAGATTTCTATCATTGCTTAGTGACTGTGTAAGAGGGAGAAAATACAGAATTTGGAATAAGTGAGAAACCAATTTAGCATTGTTTTAGAAAAACATTTAATTAGAACAATCAAGGTACATACTAAAATGTCCTTCATATTGCAAGACATGTCTGGAAGGATATAGATCTGTCAGGAATGAATTATTGCCTGATCACTGATAAATATAAAAAAGCGGGCCATCTCTTACTATTATGTTGAAAAGAGATTCTATAGTCTTTGTTTTATTTTGTTTTATTTTTTAATGTTCTCCTTACAAATTTGCACAGTAAAAATTAGTGCTTTGGCTAAATATCCTGAACTAGGCACTAAAATGGTGTAAACACGATTGCCAGCATACAGGACAGCTGTCAGTTCTTACTTCCATATTGACTGGATCATTTATTCAAAAAAGCCTGGTATTCTTTCTCTTATCAAACACCTCTGAGTGCAGAATGCTTCTGCCCCTACGAAAGAAAAGACTCAGAGACCTCCCAGGGATTTCAGGTTTTTTTCAGCTTCTAAGGTCTCAGCAGAAATGTTTTAAGTAATACACATGAGCTCTGCATGTGACACCTGGGCCCTAACTGAGCAAAACCCTTCTTTTTCTGGTTTGAGTTCATCTTAGAAATAACTTAATGGGCCTTTCTTGACTGAAGTTCCATCAGCAAGGGAAAGACTTCATTTTCACTTAATTCCTAGTAAAATAGTCCCTGCTTCTTTCTTACACTAAACAATATATTAACTAATATTGTGATCTTTATAAGTTAATTTCTGTGTATAGATAAACCCTTACTCATTCTTTTACTGTTGAAATACTCCTCTCTTTTGTCACTGCTGTTAATGGAAGTGATGAAATACCAAAATAATTTATTACAAATTTGTAGAAAAAATATTTTCTTATTATTTCAAGCTGTAAGAAGTATTTCTTCACAAATAAATCTGTTATTTAGTTCTTCTTTACTGCACACAATGCCTAATTTACAGTATCCTATTAAAAGTTTCTAATTAATTTATTGTCACTGGTAGTAGGACATTAAAATGTCTGAAGGCCATGGGGAATAATAAATTTTAAATTTGTTTATGTGGTTTTGCCTACTCTTGCACCATTAGGTGATGATTCATGGATTATATTTAAGTTTTATAGTAAATCATGGCATTGTTTATTCTGAAAATTGAATTAAATCTTGTTAGCTATTAATTAGGATGCATTTTTTAAACATTTCATTATGAAAATTTTTGAAATAGCTACCAGCACACAGATGTAGAGTGGCATAATTTTTATACATGAGTAGAATTAATAAATGCGGGGTTTTTTTCCTCTGTCTTGGAGAAAACAATGTTCTTGGACTGGATCAGACTATAACTGCCTCAGTGTTTGGGGAATTTATCCTCACCACTTCAAGTGAGTGCTAGCACATGAGGATCTGGGAAAGAGATTGAGGTCTGTGCCTATTTCACTGGCTTTTTTTTTTTTGTCTCTATATCAAAAATAGAGGAAATGGAGGATGGAATTTCTTTTCATATTAATGAATTTATCTTGGTGTCAGGGCTAATCTGGACATCATGCTTTTGTCATGGTATAGAGTAGTTAATCTGACTTTGTCTTGGAAGTTTTGGGAAATGAGTGACTAAATGAAAGATGACTTTGATGGTGAGTGATATTTTGCCTCACAAAAAATTTATCTGGTTTGCTTCCCTAAGTCTTCCAGAGGCAGATCTTGTATTGCATCAGAGATCACTATGACATATGATTAAATCTGTGGATATTGATGCATAGATGTGAAGATAAGATAATTTATGAGACTTGAACACTGCCACTTAATGACTGGTCAGCCTGGGAGTCTCTAGGCCTGGCCATTAAAAATGCTTACATAAAAAAATCAGGGAAGGGTAAGACTCTTGGGGAATAACTTTCTATACATATTAATTCTATAAATTAGTACAGCTAGGTCTTGATGGGACACTTTTCATGGATAGTTTTAATAATCTTATTTAGAACCTTTCATCCCAACAGATTTTGCAAACTCTATCCATCACATACAGATTGTCATTGCCCTCTAAAGCCATTAAGTAAAGCCTTGTGCTAATCAGGCTGGACAAGACAGTAGGTTAATGTTGCTTCAAAAAGTGAACTGTTTTAAAAGAACCACACTGCATTATAGAAATCTGATTTGTGAAAACCCTAGAGTTTATGCAGAGCGGAAACAAAAGATCAGCATCTCCCTTACACAGTCAAAAAATTACAAAAATTCAGAGAGCTCAGTCATATGAAATTTTAAAAATCCAGAAAACTGGAGTAATTGTTTTCTGAAAAGTATTTTCTTTAAAACTAGACATTTTTTGTTAAAGAGTTATCAAATAATTAATTACCAACACTTACTTGTAAGAAAATCTTTTAGAGAGAAGCTATTTCTTTTTTTTACGCTATTTAAAGCTCCTGGAAGAAATTTTTTCTCACATTGTTGCTCACATCAAGTTGTGTATGCAATTAATTTTCTTTCTAAAACTAAAAGCTGAAAAAAAAGTGATATTATTTTAGTGAAGATTATGGCAGAAGTTCAGGACAACATTAGATATTTATGATAGGCATTTTTTGATCTCAGTCTTTTTTTTTTTTTTCTATTTTACTTCAGCAGACAGCAAATATTGTTTTTCTCAGTCTTCTAAAAATAAACACAATACAGATATGCTGTAGCTTCTTATTCAAAATCGAGGCTTTTGATGGGTGAAAAAACCCACAAACCTATATCAACTACACAATTTTTAAAATCTTTAAAATCTGTTTGACTTTTCACAATGAAATAAGACTGCTACAGAAAAAAACCCCAAACTTTTATTTTATGTATCTAAGTATTTTGCATTTGCTGAATATCTTGTAAATTCAAGCAGTAATTCTACCCGAATTCTAGTTAAAAGGAGAAATAAATATGTTCTTTGGCCCCACATGTTTATTTCATGTTCAATTTTCATTGAATGATTGAAGGATATGAAATATATTGTGGAGTGTGGCAAATTCCAGTTTATGTATTGATTGGAATAAGAGTATAATGGACTGTTGTATTCATCCTCTGACTATACTAAATTCTGGATGTACATGAATTTTGTTGATTTCAAAATGGCTTCTTGAGTTTGGTTTGTTATTTTAATAAAGACAACAAACTCTTGGCACACATAAGGGACAGACCTGTCAAAAATGCTAGAAGGGAAAGAACTGAAAGAAAACATTTTCTGAACAGCTTTTTTAAATATAAAATGACTATATTAAAATGGCAAATATTTCTCATTTTCACAGTATTATGTGTCTCACCATACTCCCCAAAAGATAACAGTCAAAATCAATTATTTGTCATTTCTGTGGAAGTGTAGTTTAAAAGAAGATTTTTAAAGATGTGCTGAAGTTGGGCAAGGTCCTGCTACTGAGTTGGTATTAGAAAATAAATTAAAATATTCAGCAAACAATTTTGGTATGTAAAAAATAATATTTCTAAATTTCAGGGTCCTAAGATGAGCAAAGAGTTCTATGAATGTTAATTTTCCATTATTCTGGTAGAAATGGGAAATGGGAACTATTATTCACATGTGTTATGTAAGACAGTTCATACAAGTTTTATTCTACCAAAACCTAGAAATAGGTATCAGTTATTTTATATAAATTAGGTGATCAGCTTTATTTATTTTACGCTATTTGTTAATGTTCTATTGCCTTCCATAACAAGACAAGGTGGCTCTTTGCTCCCTCTTAGTGGGAAGAACATATTAATGACAACTACTCAGCTACGTGGGGTTTTGTTTTTGGGGGTTTTTTTCCCCCCTACATTATCTGGCTATTTATCTCTCATTAAGCTCATCTTGTGTTTCGTGAGTGAGTCACTGGAGTTGTGCTAAATTCTTCATTGCACAAGACATTCTTTCTTTAACAGTTGTTTTGAACAGCTGAATTGGAAAAGATCTATTCTGTACCTTGTTAATAAATCATTTAGTTTAATGGGATGATTTGCTAATAGATGTTTATGTGATGATTCTAATACTGTCATTTTATAAAACTGACTCCTTTAAGAAAAAACCCACAAATATTAATATTTTGTTATGAATTTGTTTATTTTTTTCCTTGTGCCTTCAATGGAAAAAAAATAAAACAGCTACGACAAAAAAACTCAAAACCCAACCAACCAATAAACCTCACAAAACAATCTGATTTTGTCTACTTAACTTTCCAGAGAGTGAAATTCTTTCTAAACTCACCTAAGCTATTTGAGAGCTTTTTTTGTCAAGAAAACTAACAGAATTCTTAGCACAAATTAACATCTGCTCTGAGTGAATGAGCATTTGGTAGATGTTGTTCAAAAGTAGATCTCAGGAACTGCTCCAAGAAGACAAAGTAATGTAGTGTTTTCTATTAGACTACAAAGGCTTCAAGGCAAGGCTTGTTTGTTTGTAATTGCAAAGTCTGTTGATGTGAGGCCTTAGTTATAGCTGGGTTTTCTCTCAAGATCTCAAAGCCAAACTTTGCATTTGTGATCAATACAGAACAGAGGTTAGGAATAGACTGAAAACACTTACTGTGATTAGCTTAACTGGTTTTGCAATTTAAAGTGTATACTCCAGTTTGAGTGGGCACTCTAACATATTTGAACCCATAGGTTGTGTTATATTTATGCACTGTTTTGATTTTTGGAAGACACACAAATATAATGTATGGTGACTGACGGGAATTTTTCTTTTGCGCCTTTTGTTCGTACTTATGTTACTTCTGAGACTCAGAGGAACTCATGCTTCTGGGAACATCCTTGTGCCTCAAATAAGGCCTGTTCTGGTATTTTCTATATTTACTATAATTATTCTACTTCATTACCTCTTTTTTTGTTGTAATACCTTCAGCAGTGATTCCTGTTACACAAGGCTGATGATTCTGCAATCTTGCCATAAGCAAGGCAAAATAGAAAGTCAGTGAAATTAAGCTGATAAACTTATTATCTTTGTGTTTATTTGTTTGGGGTTTTTTGTTTTAGAAGGGAAAGAAATTTAATGACCCCAACAGTATATGTTTTGTTTGAAAAGTACTGATAGAAAAGCCATCTAACAATTAATTCTGGTGATTTGATTTTTTTGCTGCAGTACATCGTGCTTTTGGAAAATAGGAAATTTAACCATTTGAAATCTTAAATTATTTCTCATCAACTATCAAATAGAGGGAATGACCTAATTACAATTAAATTAGGCAATGACCTAATTACAGATTCACAATAAAAACATACCAAAATCAATTCACACGCCTGCCCATCAAGAGAGGTGTAAAATTATATCTAGATGAATAAAGGTGATTCCCCTCAATTTCAGTGAAATACTCAGGTCAAATGCCTTAACATTTCTGGACAGGCATGGGCTGCACATCGAGGAGTAGAGGTGCATGAGGGGGTGTCAGCCTTGCCCTCATCATCAGGGATGGTTTTCTGAGTGCTGCAGATGTGAGGGTTCTGGAGCTCCAAGAGGCATCCCACTCAAAGGTGCTGCAGCCCACAAGGACATCTCAGAGGGACTCACTCAAGAGTGCTGTTCACAGGGTCATGAGAGGATTGGCTTTAGTCACCTGCAAAATTTCCATCCTCAGATCAGTTATTACTGGAATTTCTAAAACATTTGGAAAATTGTTCTAGAACTCCAGCAAAAATGGTACCATTCCATGTGGGATGGTTCAGGCAGGAAATACTTCAAGGCTGTCAGGGGGTGACTGATGGTTCCCCACCCTGGCTGGGCAGCTGATGCTCCTGTTGCAGTCAGTGCTGTTCCCACCTGTATCATGCAAGAACCCCTGGTAGGGTCAGAGATGCTTCACCCTGCAAGCTGGTCTGGTCAAGCATTTCACCACTTAGCAATTTTGGTAAAAACCTTTCAGGTGCACCTGAAATGGTAGAGCAGGCCTGGGCATGCAGGAGAAAGGCACCACCACGGGATATTTTTTGTTTCTCTAGAATGCCCAAAGTCTAGTACACAGTTCTGTGACATATTACATTTTAATAGATAAATATTTCTCATTAAACTGAAAGGTAATGGGTTTACATGGATATTTGTGCTTCATTTATGATTGAAATGCTGCTGGTGCTACATCTTGGTCATTGTGTTTTTCTGTCATAGAATTCCAATTTATTTTTAAATGATAAATCTAAAACTGGAATTAAAGTTTACCATGTTGGGATTTTTTTGGCTGGTTGGTTTGGTTTTGTTTTTTATTTTTCTTTTTCACATATTCATAGACGCTTTAATTACATTTACAAAGGAATTAACACATTTTTCAACACTATTTAGTGTATGGCTAAACTTAATGATTTTGCACATGATTTGACATTCCTGACTTTGCCTATCTTTCACAAAATCTTGTACTGTAGTTACAGAATTTAGGTAACAGCTATATTTGAGAAAAACACAGAGGAATCATAAGCTTCCTCTTTCTTTATATGCCTTCAAAGAATTTTACTGTCTCCTTTGTCTGTGTCACAATGAAAACTCCAGGCATAGCTGATTCTTTACCACTCTCTTCAGTCTACAATTCTCTTGCTTTCATTTCTTTTTCAGAATTGTTGTAGGGTGTTTTTTTTATGATTTGTTGGTTTGATTTTTTTATTATTACAGAAGACTTTGAGCAGAGTTTGCATTCTTTATTCCTAGAGGTAGTCTGTACTTTCAGTTGTACTGGTGCTTGTGCTGCTTCACTTTCTCTTTGCTTACTAACAGAACTGTAAATCTCTATCACTAGAGACTATCTCTTAGTCTTCAAATTCTTTAAGAATGCAGGGCTGATTTACCTTTTTTCCCCCCTAAATACAACTTAAAATCAGATTGCTTAGAGATTTTGACTTCTCTTGTGCTCCAGCAGGTTTCCTGAAATCCTCAGAGACCAGTCAAAATGAAAGCAATATTTAGCAAAAGAAAAAACCAATCAAAAAAACCCCAAACAAAACAAAACAAAACAAAAAACCAAAGCAAAACAAATTCCTGTCAATGTGAGTTTTGAGAAACAAAGAACATTAAGAATTTTAAATTAACAGTTATTTTGATACTGAACCATCAGTCTGGACTGAGATGGAATTGTAAGCATGTTGCAGTAGTAAGGAACAAGTAGGAACATTGCTATATCCTCATTTCCCCAGATAAGTTATTTCAAAGAGCAAATATTTTCCTTTTATTTCATTCATATAAGTAATCTAGTTATAATACTTAATGCTTTGACTAGATTTATGTTTGATTTTTTCCTAGTTGATTTATTTCTGGTGAGATCTCAACAGACTTTATGCATTTTAAAGACATGATGTTTTCAAACACAACCCTTGGGGCAACCTAAATGCATTTTCAGAACACAATCTTTGGATACAACTTTTGCTCTTAATCCAATCTTCCTAATTAGGAAAAATTACATACATCTTGTGTTTTGACACAGAGACATTAAGAATTATAATATTTTGTCCTGTCTATATGGCTTGATTATTTGCAGTAATACTGAGAATGATTGAGGGAAAGAATAACACATTTAAGAATAAAAATCACTTTAATGAAATGTAATTATCTCATGACCGGATGGCTAATTTTCAATTTTTTAAGAGCATCCTAGTCTACTTGACTCTTATATTGGTATCTGAAAAGAGTGTGCACTTTCTGGCAGTGGAAATTATTATTTTGAGCACATGGCAGCAAGAGAAAAGAAAAATATAAACTTAGTAAAGTTAGTGTAAATGTATAAGCTGAGTTTAAATTCTGCAATTAATGGAATGCTAGCAAGTGAAGTTATATTTAGTATAATTTAAAAATATATATATTGAACTATGTTATAATACAAATGGGATATGCACCATTTCCTGAAGTTCATTTATGATCAGAATATTTGTAAAAGGCATGTATGCAAATAATAAGAAATATTCTATATTTCTTACTTATGCTTTAAAATTGTTCACATTCCATCCAAAACAGAGTAACAGCATGCAAACATAAAATAGTATAGCGAGATCTAGCTTTTTTAATATAGAGAATATAGCTTTAAATTCTCTTTCTAAAAGCACAGAATATGGTAAAATTTTTTGCCATGTCTTTGAAGGGTCCTTATGAGTAATAACTGATGCAGAAAATAAAGCATCAGTTAAAATGTAACATAATAGGAAATGTCTATTTTCCTGTGGAAGTTTTTCAAAGTTGCATTTCAAATCAAAATGAACTTTATAGAAGAACTTACAGCACCCCATTTTGTTATGCATTGTAGACATGACAGAATTGTTCACAATAGCTAAAGTGTAGACCATGGTCTTGGCAGTATTTTCTGTAGTAGCGAAAGAGAGCTATTCAAAATTGTTTGGAAATTTAGAATCCTAATTAAGCTGGTTTATTACATTTTAAGGTATGTTGTCTTCTGCTTCATAATGCTGTCAGTAGTACTTCAAGTGGGATGAACTTGCTTTTAAAGTTAAAATCAGCAGCTATAATATAACATTGATTTAAAACCTGTTGAACACCCTTGACCTCAGAGACAGTTTATCATGAGAATAAATTAATCATGTTAGCTGTGCTTGATCTCATGAAGACAGTACAAATTTAGAAACTATATAAACAGGGCTAGGTAATTATTTTGAGTATTACTGGACTGTCATACCAGAATAGCTTCATCATAATTAGGCACATTAAGCAAGTGATGAAGTAATATAACTGTAGACCAAGGGGTTTTTTCCCCTTTCTGCCAACAAATTGCTAATTTTTTTAAAAAATAACACCCCCCGATTTTAAGGTATTAAAATATGTTTCAAGTGTAAGTATGAAATCTGAAATTTTGACTATCCTTACTTTTGACTATTTTTACTTTTCTGTAGTTAACTCAATTACTCTTGAATCTATCATTGTTCCACTCTTGTATGGATTTCTGGGTTTTATTTGCACAGCTACCATATCGTTCTTAAGATAATTGGATTTAAGTATCTATGTTTTTTAAGATTTTTTAAGATCTCTATAAAACTTTTCTATCTTTTTGTTTTCTGACTTCTAGTAATTTTTCTTAGATATTTAAGTACTTTATATAGGAAAGAACCTAAAGAGAGTATAAGAAGTAGCAAACCAAAAAAATCAAAGTATTAGAAATTGAAATTCAAGTCCTTTGCTTGCCATTGGTCTGTGTAATACAGGTTTTACATTTTTTGCAACAAAGAAAAGCCAAGGCAAGTGACCCTTGCATTCTATCTAATAAATTCAGTCTTTCACAGCTTTCATTAAAGCAATGAGAAATTCAGATCTCAGATGTCTGACTTGAAGACAGGTACCAGTGATTTCCACACATATATCTGAATAGATAAATCTAATATATCCATTTTTGAAGAATGACAGGTCATTACAAGCACCAATTATGGTTTAGTAAGGAGTAACTAACATGCATATTCCTGCATAAAATACTGTATTTGGATGAATATGAGGTTGTAACACAGCTCAAGAGTATTCCTTTTCTGCATGGAATTATTTCCAAAGCACCTCTTCAGCTATAGCTATGATTTAAACTAACATTATTCCTATTATATTGTCATTATCATTAAAGTCATGCATAACAATGACCAGTATCAGTCAGAATACCCTTCTGTCAGAAAAGGGAAACTGTTCCTCTCCATTCCATATTTCTAGCCCTCCAATGCTTGCAGTCCTCATGTGAGTCAGAAATCAGCTGCCATATTTTATTAAGTATATAAAAATTGTCCAGATGTCATAATCTAAAGAAAAACATAAAGAGAAAATCTAGAAATCTGTAGTATTTTCTCCTATTTGATTAACCTGTTGTCTATAATCAACAGAAGTCCTAATTTAAGCTCCAGAACTAGCTCCAGATCCTTTTTATTCAAGTCTTACCCAAAGGTCAAAAAAAATGCACAGAAAGCTTAGAGATACTTTACTGGTTTATATTATCTCTTTTTTTCTTTTTTTTTTTTTTTCCCCATTGGTAAAATCTCAATGGCCTCTCTGATAAATGGAGTGATATTGTGAGTGGTATTTTGACAGATTTTTTTGACTCTTATTCTAAAGAGTCAAAGACTCTTGCTTTTAAACTCGAAAGAGTTTAAATAAAATCAGTGATAAAGAATTATGTCTCTAGTGGCTTCACTGCTTTTCTCTTGCAATTAGTGACTTCACCAGTGCAGATCTGAAGCTATGTGGAATTTATCTATTCCGCTA